>JANVCQ010000231.1:688516-729449 GCA_025531925.1 Erythroxylum plowmanianum
AAAGCTGAAGTTTCACTAGATCAAGTTGCTTTCTTCAATTATTGGTTCAGTCCAAATTCTACTTGCTTATTTACTTGCGTATATTTCCTTTTATGGCAAATAAGGGTATGTCTCAAAAGCAGAAGGAAACAGTACAGCAAGGCAAGCATGTGAAGATGGTGGTTGGATGTAAGAGAGAAGAGAGGATGAATGTGTGTATTATATACACATGAGTGAGTGAGAGAGACAGAAAGAGGCAGGCATGGCCTTCTCAGAGATGGTATCCCTCTACAGATCGTTTGTAGTTTTGTGAGTCCGTGATTCTGCTTTCCTCATCTTGATGTGATGGGTCTATCCTCTCCCTCTCTCCCTCTCTCCCCCCCAGCCCCCCTCCCCCCCCACGCCATCGTCTTGTCATTGCCATATCACTGTTTTTCCTCATGAGATTAAAACTAATGAGAATGATTCAAAGAAAAAAGAGATGGTACCACTGTCTGCAGATATTTCTAATGACAAGATAAGAATGTGTTGCAAAGAAGATGAACAAGAAGTTTGATCTGAAGAAATGGATTAATATATGAAACACTGGTTTTTAGAGTCATCAAGAGTTGTTGATTATTCATAATCACTGGTTTATGCATAATCAAGAAGATGGAGCAATTCAGAAATTTCAACCTCAGTTTCTTATAAGGTTTGACCTGATAATCATTGGATAGAGTAGGACCTGCGATTTCTGTTATTTTAGAGCTATGGATAAACTTATACTGCAGTGATCGTACGGTGATGATGGACACACACAGTGAAGTGAAAAGTTTTTGTTTGATTTTGCAGAGAGACTTAGCAAGAACATTCATTAACTTATGATGAGGGTACTATTTCATGCAGAAGATAACTTGTAGAAATTTAGAACACATGCACATGCACATGAATCCAAAATTATCTTGTTCATTTGATGGTAAATCATATAGATACATTATGAAGGGGAAGTCTCGTCAGGAAATAGCAATATATAAAGTTTCTGCTAATGGAGGACACCAACATCTGTTTTTAACCACAGACAAATTCGCAGATAAGAGACAGAGAGAAGAAACAGGCAATAGCTATAAGCATACGTCTTGTCTGATGTAACCATGTAATTGTAACGACTGCAGTAAAATCCAACAATTCAGATCTTTCTTAAATGAATGGCTCACAGTGAAGTTTCTGTGTAGGGAGTGTTCCTATGGGGTCTTGATGTATTGGTTGAGGTAACAATTAAAGTACATTCACTGCAAATTTTTTATGAGGTGATCACAAGAATCTGGTACAAATTGGGCACTAAGTCTGAGACATAATGCACATGTTCTTGCTACCTGAGACTAAAACGAGAGTAAGTACTAAACTAACTAGACCAGACTAGACTCTTTTCTTGTTGGTTGTCCAAACGAAAACCAATAATGTCACCTTGAGTTATGGTCCATATGTTCCATGAAACATGTATCCTTTTTCTCCTTTTTTAAAGGCCTTTGCAACAACCCTTGAAGGGTTTCTTAGGAAAGTATGAGATGAATAACTTTTCCTTCAGTTTTTGAGTTTCTGCCAAGCTGTTCCAGCAAAGATTCCAGGTTTTGTCAGTGATCAGTTTGTGGGAGGGTGAGTGAGGGTCTGATAATTCAGGACTGAAGGGCCAAGCCTGCCTAGGACCTAAAGACCATAAAATCAGATAGATTGTGTTTAGGATTCTTTATCATAGGTTGCATTATTATTTACAAAATCTGGATTAATCTTGGCCATCTTGAAAGATCAAAATCAAATTACTAACAGGAAAAGGAATGTTTCAGAAAAGGAGTTCTTCTTCCTTCTGCTCTTTGACATCATCCACATTCACTCACAATTTCACTCGCTAGCTGATGAAAGAAATTTTCAGGTGTTCCTGACACATCCGATCCAAGTTCTGAACTCGTGATCCTGACTTGGAATTTACAGAATTCGTGTGAATGAACCTGGACCAACATGAGCGCTACATCTTGATTCTAAATCAACTCTGAAGTTCTCTTCGAAAAGTTATGCTGTAACTGTATATTGATCTATCACCATTCACGTAAGGGACACTATGGCTTATAAAATTTGTTTGAAACCTCAGGTTTTGTACCACTTGGAAAGGAAATTGCTTCTTAATAGTTTATTTCTCTGCTATAAGGAAAGAGCACGAAAATCATGGCTAACAGTAGACAACCTACTTTAAACAAGAGAGAGCACGCATTAGATGTGATTTCCAAGTTAGAGATTGGTGAGCAGAAAATTGCACTTGTTATAAGTTCCTTATCGTACTCAATCCTGCAAGTTTAGGAAGTTATAAGTTCTCTCCCATTTGCCAAAAAAAATGCCAACTAACTAGATGTCACCTTGGTCTGAGCCATTTTCAGACACTTGTTTCTGTTACATAAAACCCTGAAATGGAGAAGAAAAGCAAATTCAGAGAAGGGTCTACAATGCAACATCCACTTCTTCTTGTCTTCACCTTAGTCTTGGGTTTTGTTACGATGGACCCTTTTCGACTTGGACCAGTTGGAAGTCATGACTTTAAGCCTGTGAAGCATGACATTGCACCTTATAGGCTTGTCATGAGGAACTGGCCAAGAGACAATAGCAGCAGACTAGGAGATGGAAAGCTAGAGTTTGTGGATGAAGTTTTCGGCCCCGAATCTTTGGAATTCGACAACCTAGGACGTGGTCCTTACTCGGGTTTAGCTGATGGACGCATTGTTAGATGGATGGGGGGAGATGTTGGGTGGGAAACTTTTGCTGTTGTAACTAGTAATTGGTGAGTACTATCAGTGACTTCAAATTCATGTTATTAAGTTTAGCAATCAACTTGGTACTACTTAATCACATAAAAACACCAAGGAAATGTCTGTAGAGTCTGCAGAAATGATGTTTCTGCAAATCTTTGTAGTTACAGAAATGGAATTATACTAAAATGGTATTGCCTAAATCAGGATTTTGTTCAAGATACGATTCATCAGGGAATTAAGATTAAGATGTATTAGTCAAGCTTATCTATGATTTATGCTTATACTTGCTTAATTATATTGGGAGATCTGTTGGAAAGGTCGCAGGAGCTTTGTTCTAAAGGGGTAGATTCAACCACAGCTAAGCAATGGAAGCATGAGAAAAGGTGTGGTCGTCCCTTAGGACTAAGGTTCGATAAAGCCAGTGGAAACTTATACATTGCAGATGCTTATTATGGCCTTCTAGTTGTTGGACCTGAAGGAGGGCTTGCTACTCCTTTGGCTACTCAGGTGGAAGGTGACCCTATACTCTTTGCAAACGACCTTGACATACACAGCAATGGATCAATCTTTTTTACAGACACTAGCAAGAGATATGATAGAGTGTAAGTGGTTTAGTCTACGGGTTTGATTATACAAAGGTTTTGTGTTGGTATCAGGAATTTGTCTGCACTTTGCAGGAACCACTTCTTCATATTATTGGAAGGAGAATCCACTGGTAGACTTCTGAGATATGACCCTCCGACCAAAACAACTCATCTAGTATTGGATGGCTTGGCATTTCCAAATGGGGTTCAGCTCTCTGGGGACCAGAGATTCCTCTTGTTCACTGAGACAACCAATTGCAGGTAATCAAGGCTCAATCACTCTGCCCGTCTTGCTCGATTTCAAGTTGATATGCAGTCGGTAAAAGAACGTAGACTTCACTAGTGTCAGATCCTTTTTTATGTTCTGACATTGTATGAAATATATAAAGAGAAACATTTTAACTATAGTTTTCGTGAGATATTGCAGGCTGATGAAATACTGGCTGGAGGGTCCAAAAACTGGAAAAGTGGAGCTTGTAGCTGACCTGCCAGGTTTTCCAGACAATGTAAGGCTTAATGAAAGAGGTCAATTCTGGGTAGCAATAGATTGCTGCCGGACCGTAGCACAAGAAATTCTCACACACCATCCATGGATTAGGAATATATACTTCCGGTTACCGGCTCGAATGAGCTTCTTAGCCAGAATCATGGGGATGAGAATGTATACAGTTATATCTCTTTTCAATGAGAATGGAGAAATCTTGGAAGTTCTTGAGGATCCAAAAGGTGTGGTGATGAAGTTGGTGAGTGAAGTTCGAGAGGTACAAGGAAAGCTGTGGATTGGAACTGTGGCTCATAATCATATTGCAACCCTCTCATATCCTTAATGTAGGAAATTAAGCTTCTTGATGAATTCCATTGTTTAGCTATGCTTAGACAAACCTGTAGAAACTAGACTTTGAGTGATTTAACAATGAAAAACAAAACAGAAAAGAAAAAGAGAATCTTAGGCGCACAAACCCAACTGTGGAAGTGTTCCCTTGTGATGACAAGTTTGCCAAAGGAATCATGTATCAGTGAAGTGGCTGGAGAGAGAGGAGTTGTGGTAGTCAAAGAATTTCAACTGTGTTTTCAATTATTTCCTTTGGCTCCTACTTTGTAGGAAGCCGTTATTTTTCTTTGTGTACTTAAGCTGGAATTTAGAATGGAAGGGGGATCTGAAAATTTTCAACATCCAAGTTCTGTCATTAATGACATCCAAAAGTCCTCTCACTTAACGAGCCTTTATTTTCTTTACAATTCACCATAGGTTCTAAAGGTAGGAAGTCTAGAAAACATCGGCCGCTTCATCCCTCACAGGTTGGTTTTACCGTCAATCATTCTGTAACTAGATCCCAAATGGGGACCATAACAGAGAATCAGCTTTTCATGTCAATAATCAGAGTTTATAGCAATGTAGTTTCTTATGCACATCAAGCATAATAGCATAATCTATCCCTGGAATAGGTAACATTATAATGATTGAACAGCTGGTTTGAAAGAAGAAGCTTGTATTAACGGATTGAATTCCAACGACATGTATCACAAAACAGGTAAAAATGAGGAAACTTTACAGAAATTGATCAAGTCCCAGGATTATTTAATCAAAGTCATCAACTTTAAGCCACTCATTTGACTCAACATCTGAATCTTTATCGCGAGAAGTTGACTGCCTAGCCTTGTGCTTTCCATCTTTTGTCTCAGAATTTTCATTCAACTGATCCCAATCACTGGATCCAGCCGATGAAGGAGCCCAGGTGCCAGATATGGGTCTAGAATTGGATAGTCTAGTAGACCGATCATTTTCATCATCTTCCAAATCACTGAATGAGACATCATGTTCATGTTCAAGTTTCTTTTGCTTATCAGAGGAAGTGCCTGTATCAATATCAGACTCTTCCAACCACTGCTCCGTATTGTCCTCATCACCAATTTCTAGCCCTTCGGTTGCACTAACAATCTCAGTAACCTCCTCCTTGTTGGGTGAAGAGTTTTCCCTTTCCATAAGGCCGGTTTTATCGATCTCTTTTGATGTATTAAGAGTACTAGAATTCTCTGCAATATCGACCTTTTCATTTCTCTTGGTTTGCAGCTTCTGCAGAAGTCCATTTCTTGTTTCTACAATCTGTAAATAGGTCGGAAAGTAATCCAGATATGGTGAGATACAAAATGTTGTAGCACGAAGTATTAAATGGCACATTTTATTACAAAAGTTTGCAAAATACCGCCAGATTTGGCATATGGAAGTTAAATCCTCAATTTCTTACCTCACTGAGACTGAGAGAGAATGAATATTAGAAGTAACAAGAATATTACAAGGTGAAAGAACTAGCAAAATCAAGAAAACTGAAAAGAACGGAAATCTTGCCTGAGGAGTTGAAAGAATTTCGTAGTCATATTCGTTCAGTCTTGGAAGTAGCAATATAAAATACACCATCCAAAACTTTTCATCTTCCATGCAACTGCTAAGTTTATCTCTAAGAGCTCGGAAACTAGGAACCAATTGTTCAATAGTTGAAGCATGCTCCTTCTGAGCATCAGCCATTCTGAAATCTGAAACACATAAGATCAGCACTCAAGGTTATTGGATGCAGTACAGAGCCATTGCATTGAAACTAAATTTCCAATAGCAATATCTTGTAACAATTGGACAAGTATCGTCATTTGGTCACCAGGAACCGAAAATTGAGAAGTAGAACAAAATTCCCACTCTCTGCAAGCTGCATCCTGACACCTCTTCTCCTCCCAAATAATAGAAGCCTCCCAACATCAAAGTAAGTCCAGAAACTCACCAAGGAACTGCATGGTCTCTCATTCATGTGTACACAAGCTGTCGATCAAAAGTCTCACAAAACCAACCAACAGTAATGAACTGCTCAACTCAAATCGCCAACACAAAAATGCATCAACACGATCGCCACCACAAAAATGCATCAACACAAAACAAACTTAAACAAATTTTGCTTGCAGATACTGGCCTACATACAGGAAAACTCACATTGCACATGAAATCACTCCTCAAAACTAATGTAGCAATAACATTCGTGACTATGGAAGCAGATAAATAAAGATAAAAACTTTTCTGTCAAATTGAATTTGTATAAAATCAACGCTCAATGAACTCAGCGCAAAATTGCACTCTTATAGAAGTTAAAAGAAATAAAAAGAACAGAGCTTTACCATTTTCTAGCGACAATGGAAAATCAGTCCAATACTCAGGCTTCCTCGAAATCTCCTTAACAAAATCAACCACATCCTCCGTAATTCCCGGTACGTACTCCTCATCGCCGTCAACTTCACCTTCACTGCTATCCTCTTCTTCTTCTTCAATAACTTCATTCCTCTGATCAGAGCTCAAAAACATAGATGTGAATTTGGAGACCTCACCAACTGAGAACAAAGAGAGGCCACTCTTAAAGCTGCCTTTCAATTCCGCGAGATCGTTGCGGATCCCGATAAGGGTCTGCGACGGCATCGACGTAGACTCCTCATCAACGGCGGAGGGTGACGGCGGCGATGGTGGAGGAGCAAAGAAGTTAGCAACGCCACGAAGTTGCCGGCCAATTGTTTCTCCGATCACCGAAAGGTCCTCTTTTACACCGTCGGGGCTTTGTTCCTCTTCTCCCTCGTCCGACCCACCACCACCTAGCGGTCTCCGCTCCGGTGATGACGTGGAAGAATCTGGAACACTGGATTGAAGAGACCTGAAAATCCAAGACATTCTCTTTTCCTGCCTCTTTCACTATACAATTTCCAATTGAGAAAGGAAACTAACACAGAAGAAGATAGAAGATTTGATGATGCTTCAAATTGAAAGCTCTTCTCTGCAAACCCGATGAAAAGCGTTAAGGGGGTTTTTGGGATTCGGGAATTAGAGAGGTTTTAAGGATAAAGTTTGGATCTTTCTTCGAGCTGTAGCAAACTGGTGCCAATCACATCCATCTCCAACTCTTTCCGTAACTTCACTTTGCTTTTGCAGCTTCTCTCCTTGTTCCTTTCTTGGATTGGGTACTGAATAATGATTGAGACATTTAATTTGTGCTGTTCTTATTAATTAATTAATTAATTAATGTAATTAGCATGTAGAAAAGCCCCATAACTGGTTTAGTCCTGCCAATGTCAACTCTAATGTGTACTTTGAATAATCTTTTATTAGTAGGGTTTCCAAAAATAGATTGGTTTGAATTTCCTTTTAACCTTAGATTGTCTCATCTTTAAGGTTTTCTACTTTAATTTTCGTAAAAATCAATCACAGAACAAATAAATTCATTATACATACAATGAACAACCAATCTCCCTCTATCAGTTAGAGGTTGAAACTTAAAAAAAGAGGGCCTGATATTAGTATTCACCTTCTTCAGAATCACCCTTCCAAGAATTCAGGAAGACTTGAGAGTCATGTTAAGCTGATCTATGAGAAATTAACCTTTTTTTTTTGTAACGGTCAAGCTCGTATTAAGTAAATCACCACACCAAATGCATATAATAGTCTGTAAATCACGTGATTAGACAAAACAGCAAGAAACCAGACTTTGTTCTTTTGCCTTACTCTGCAATTGAAACCTATACTCAAAAGTTTGCAGAAATTTGCTCTCAGAAAGCATTAATGTCTGCTAAGACAAGACATGAAGTTGAAGCAACTCAGATAATCATAGTCAACAGATTATGCTTTGGTGTCTCTTTTGTTACATAAGTGTTAATTACAACAGGAATTACATATAATCTCTATCATCTACAAAAATAATTCTTATAATTTCCAACATAAGAACATAAAGAGTTCCTGCTTAAGCAAACATGAACAGTAAAGCAGGTTCAGAAAATGTCCGAATTGCTTTATTACTTGTCTTCATCAAGCAAAATGACAATTAAATCAAAGCCCTGCCTCTCACTAATTATTCAACAAAGAATTTCATTCTATTTGGCTACTGCACATACAAACATATCATACACAGCTGCTCAGTATGCACTCTATCCCAGATCATGAATCCAAAACTGGCCAACAACGAATGTTTCGTCTTCCAAAATGTTTCAGGATGAATAAACGTGTTCTTTGTTTGATGCATCTAATAAAGGCCTGTATATGGATTATATGCTTGGACCGGTGGGACACCTTGGCCATATTGATGAACACTGGCTCCATAAGGATTTGCAAAAGGATTTGAAGGTTGTTGTTGCTGTTGAGGGTTCATCATCATCATCATCATCTGCTGTTGCTGCTGCTGCTGCTGCTGCTGATGGAACATGAAAGCCTGTTGTTGATTGGCCATTGCAGCCATTTGAACTGGATTGGGTGCGGCCACTCCATTGGAGGCAAAGAAGGGATCATAAGTTGTTTGCATCATAGGGGCGGCCACTGGGGCCGGTTCCCAAGGATTGTAACTTACTGGTTGACTATTTCTTCTAATTGCATCATCATAGAGGCTATCCAATGTCAGTTTATCTAGACCTCCAACCTTTTAGATGAAAATAAATCAACAGAATTAGCGCATGCAATAGCTAGCATCCATCAAAAAACTATCCAGGATGGAATGAATGGCAAACAGAGAAGTCAAAAGCTATGTACCATTTTGCTAGCAGTTGTGGCGTTTTCATTTGAACTTGGGGCTGTAACAAGAGCGAGCTCCCAGCCAGTAGTTCCATTTCCTTCGGTTGGAACAGTAGCACCAGGTTGGTCAACTGTATCAACAAAAGCACAGCAGAATTAAGACTGCTCAAAGTTGCAACAAGCTACCAAGACAAAGGATATGACACTCGAGTTAGTTCTCAATCATTTATGAGATTTTCTTGACATCTTAGCATTCATTTTTTGATATTTGATTTCAACATAGAGCAATTCCCAGACACAAACATGTAATTCCATCTGATTCAAGTGCAAAATATAGGTACTTCATATTCCCCTCTTCCACGAGTTCTCTGGTGGTAAATTCCTTGGCTCAAATTGTAAGGTAGAATTTGGTTTGCCACACACAGATCTTCACATGCAATCTCTTCAAGGTCAGGACTTGACCATGTTTGGTTATTCATTAAACAATGACCAGGTCCTGGAGTTTGTAAACTTATTATGAGCCAAAGATTTGTTTCCGAAGTAAAGCTCATTTTCTGAGGGGCCTGCTCATGCTTGCATATTAAAAAATGAAACAGATATTGGTATGGTCCTGTATAGAGGATCTGGTTATGGGTCATTGAAGAGTGCAGTTGTACTCATGGAACTATTGCTGCAAAGAACTCTTGTCAGTATTTCTACCTTTTTTATTAGGATTGGGCATGAAGGGAATGAGAGCTCTTTTAGAGAGAACTCTCAGATCTCCGGATCAATATATTTGGAGTAGGCAAAAACTTGCCTCTGTCGTTTTCCTCTATTCATAATATATAGGCATTAATGCCACTGTTGCAGTTACAATAATTAACTCCTATCACGACTTAAAGAAAAATAGCTGCAAGAATGCTAAATTAAAAAATGACCAATTGCAAACTATTCCTCAACAGATATCGATATTATTAAAAAAAAATTAAAACTACTATGAACTATAACTCTACACTTTGGAAGGTTAGCTTACCAACTGGAACAACAGCCAGAGCCAGGGCATTTTTCTCATCCAGTTCCAAAGCAGCTGGCACAGGATCATCCAAATCCTGATAAGCAAAAAGGAATAGAAAATGCACATCAGTAGCATGGTCAAAATTTTCTGAAGAATATAAGTTACGTGCAAAGTTTTGAGTCTCAGACAGGTACCAACAAATCAGGTGCTTGAACAACAGGCAATTTATCCTTTACTGGTTCAGGTGGCGGCGGAGAGGGTGCAATCTCCTGCTTTACCTCCTCTTCCTTCTTGTACTCGACGGTTAGAACTTCCTTGGTTGCAATTTTGGTGTCAGCAACCTACTTGCCAAAGCTCATATATTTGTTACTTTGTAATATTGCAAAACTAACGATGCATAGGAAATGCCACAAACAAAAAAACAGATTCAAATGTCCAAATTGTGGTAGGATGAGGGACCGATATTACTACACGTAAATATACACATGTTTAGTGTTTCAAATTAACAGCACATGCACCATGTTTCAGTTCAGCTGACTTAAACCTGACCATATGGCATTCAATGATCTAGGACTAAAAAATAGATAATGACCAAATAGAAATTAATTAAGATCTCCATCCCTGTTAAATAGACTGACTTGGAGTGCATGTATATTGTCCTCATGGTCAAGCATATATGATATGCTTGTTACTGTTTAGTAGCTCCAGCCCAAGACAAACTTAGAAACAGAACACTTCCATACCTGATCTTTACGCACTATTGACGTTCGTGGAGCTTCTCGAATGTAATCTTCCATGTTTTGTAGGAATGATGAAGGCGGCTTCATGAACAACAAAAGTTTGGTAAATAAAAGAGGGATCCTGAATAAAAATACGTTCAACAAAACAAAAGCGGGATGGAAACCTGCTCAATCTTAATGAATCTATCTCCCCTTCCCATGTGTAGACTTTTACATATCTCATAGAATTCCGAGAGTCTCTCAGCCTGAATACATTAAGAGTACAAAAGCATTAGAAGAAAACATTAAAGTCTAACCTACACTGAGATGATGTAAACTGTCATATGACATCCATTCTCAAAAGATTTCTAACCTGCTGGCAAGACCTCCTATATATATCCATGGCCCTCATGGCATCTAGTCGTTGCATCTCAAAGAACTGACATCAGTAAAGTTGACATAAGTGCATGATACGCAAAATTTCTAGCTTGTGACTCCCAGGATACAATCATTTTATACCTTGTCAATCAAATTGGTAGTACCATCACTTATAGCTTGATAAATTTTGATGCTTTCAGAAGCAACCTAGTGTTGATAGGTAGGAAAAGAACAAATTAGAATGGATACAGACTACCACATCATAACCAATCAAAATGAACAATAAGAACAAACTTACCAAAGACAATGCTAACTGAATAACAAAGTTATTGATTGCTGCCCCTTGTGGCTGCATAAAAATTATAAAAAGTGTTATCTATAACAGATTCAAAAGTAGGTTGAAAAATGGAAACATACATCAAAGACCTCTAGCTTTGATGGAGGCCTTGGCTACAATTATCTCGTCAACACTGATTGAGCTTCAATGATTTTACAAATTACCAGGCAACCAAGAACGCGGAAAAGTAGCTGTTGTAATGCAGGTAATTGTTCCAGCAATTCAGCCATATCTAGTTCTTTTGTCCTCTGCAATCAAATTTCAAAATTACTACCGAGCCAACATATTATTTTAATAGATCTAAGAAGTTAAGCGCCAACTTACTTATTCATTCAGTAGAAGAAAAGCTACAAGTCATGCTACAGTAATCTCTTCAATCAGAGCAGACGAAATCCAAAGTTTGCAAAATGTGCATAGTAATGCGTATTCAATTTATTTCTAAAAGGAGTATGAAATTTTCTATCATATAAAATATAACATGAAAACTTTCCATTTGAGCCATCGGAAAGGTATTATAGAGGAAATCAGTGTCTAGAATACCAGGGTTCTCCGTTGATTGCTTCCATATACACCCAATATAAAGCACAACACAGACAAGTCTACTTTTTGCAATAACCACTCAAAAGGATAAGAAAACATTAAGAAATTAAAGAAAAGTTCATACCGGTTGATCCATTTCCAGATCATACTTCAATACTCGATAGCATTCCAGCCTCTCCTCCAAAAATAAAGCATAACAGCGAACCCAGGCAGAATAATCCCAAGCTGACCAAAACATAACAGTAGTAAAAACCAAGTGCAATCTTTCAACCAGAGAAAACATCTGACTGAAGAGACGAATAAACTACCATTTGGACTGGAATCATCTTTGAAGTGAGCCATGTTAAGCATATGGCCTCTGCTTTTGCGATAGTTCATGAGTTCCTCATGAAAAGTGGGATCCACTTCCCTGAGGGCACGATGAATCACAACTAGAGTCTTTAATGCAACCTGCATGCAAATCACAACCAGTCAAATCCAAGTTCATAAACTCATAGAGCAGAATAAGAGAACAATTTCAAAATTATATGATTAAGGTAAAATAATCATCTCATCACGAAATGAATGACATACTGCCCAATTATGCGTCTTTGATAACCGTCTGGCAAGAGTATGGATGCAGTATGCAACATCAGCCCGCGGCATTGTAGCTGAAATGTTCAAAAATATTGCTGCAAAGAGATATGAAAGAAATTCACTCATCATAGCATTATAAGTGATAGGTAGATTTGCATATTCTGTTTTAAGATAACACCCAAATTGAACATAGAGAAACTACTTCTGATGTGTTTTTCCTTTGCAGGTCGCTCAACATGATTCGTAGCCCTGACTATAGCAATATCCAAATCCTGCAACATTAAAACCAGGAACTGCAATGAGCTCATTCGAAACCGAACAAGCAGCAATAATTAAACAACATAAATAAGCACATTGTCATTGAACATCTACAACTAATAATACCTTATAATCACTATTGACTTTAGCCAATGAGACCGTGGTTGTATCCTTCAAGGCTCCAAGCGCCTTCCTAAGGCTTTTCTGCGTACCGCCCCCTGACATTCTCTCTCCCTCTCAGTCGCACAATCCTACAAGCATCCAGCAAACAATCAAATGTCATTATATTAAAAAACTCCTCAGTCCCACCATGTAAAGCACTTCATTCTTCATAACAACCACACACTATCCCCAGATGCAAACAACATCCCACCAAAGTTAGACCTTTAACATCAGTTTACCAAATTCAAACCGGAGATCAATTCAGATACGATTTAGATGCTAAGTAACCACATCGCTTCCATCGTACCCAAAGAAGGATATTTTTAACTATCGGGCGCAACTATCTATCATCTACACAAAGGTACAACAAAATCAAAAGAAGAGCTCAGGATTTCACATCTTCGCCGGGAAATCAAGCTTCAAAATGAACCCACGACAAAAAATGAGATAAGTTCATAGGCAAAAGCGAAAAAACAAACAAAGAAACACTCATTCAAACAAAACTCAAGACGACACCTTTACGACTCAATTGACAACAAAGAGATCCAAAAAAAAAACCCAGATGCATTTCAACAACCCAAGTTCAGATTATCAAAAAAAGAAACAAAAAAGCACGTACAAACACACCCACCCACCACCACCCCACACAGAGAGAAAAGTAAAAAGAGAAAGCACGTACCCAAAGAACCAAAAAAGATCAGACAGCTCGGAATAGCAGAGAGCTAAATTGGTAAGATAAAGAGAGAGAGAGAGAGAGATACTGAGCGAGATAAAGGAGAATTGGTCGGTGAGAAGTTGCGACCAAAGAAAAGTCGGAATTCGAATGGGGATTGAGCTGTGATGAAGAGAAAAAAAATAGCCAACAACAGAAGCAAAAACAAGAGAAAAAATGTAAACTTTGAGTCGGGCTGACAGTCGTAGTCAGTTTCTATAATTTATTACATAATTTGATGATTTTAGTTTCTTGTCTGAAAGTTGCATCGATTTTTCATTAAAAACTCTGTTTTGGTTGGTCGGTGTTGTGTCCGAATACGGCACTGCATGAACTTGTACTTTCCACTTTCCCGAAACAGCTTAAATTCTCAGACGCGGGTTTTGATCCTCTGCTACATGTCTTACACCCTATTTTTACGTCCTAATCATTACCATCGTCACACCCAATCTAAAGTGTTATATTAAAACAAAATTTAAAGATGTTTGATAGTATACAGCTTTACTATTTTCACATCCTAACAAGTAACAAAAATGGCAAATTTACTGAGATTCATACCATCCAATTTGACATTAATAAATTAATTTAGATTTAATGATATTTTAAATTTTAGGTATTTAAATTTAAATTTGATATTTTCTTTTTTAAATTCAATCTTAATTTTAACTGTTCAAAATTTAAAGATTTGAATTTGGTCTAATTTATTATAGCTTATATTTTATAATTTAAATTTTTGTTATAAATTACATAAAATATATTATTAGAAAAGAGAAACTATACATTAAAAGTAAATTATAAATTTTAATTCGAATCATACACATTAAATAAGTTGTTAAATAAACAAATCAAGTTATTAATAAAAGTCAACCAATCTATACTAAGAGCATAACTTGTAATTCAAGCATACTAAACAAGTTGTTCAACAAACTAAGGGACAAATTATAATTACATTGTTCAAAATATAATTTGAACATTAATTCTTAATTATAAGTAAAAATTTATGATAATTCATCAAAAATTACTAACGATCCTCTTAATGGTTAAATTTAGTACACTAATTAGATTAACAGCTATTTTAAGTAAAATTATAAAAAATTATATCTAAAATATTTGAGATATATAGTTGATTAAGAGCTAAATTCACCTCTTGTAAGGTCAAATTGTACAAATTACAATTTATCTAAATTTTATTGGTATCAAAATATAAAATTAAATGAAAATATTAAGCAACCAATATGTTTTTTTAATTTTTATTAAAAGTGATTCATCTTTTATTATAAATAATTAGTTGGTTGATGACATTACATTTAGCTTTAGAACCACTCAAAATGGTGTTAAGTTGTCTATCTCATGCCCAAATTTAAACAAAACTTAAAAATTAAAATAGAAGAGAAGAAAGAAACATGAATTGACTAGGCACTTTTATATAGAGAAGATCAAGGGGCAAATGGTAACATCAGAATTAGGTGCCACGTGAAGCACAGTTTACCCGTAAGCAGTGATGGAGAATCAATCCATGCGTCACACCAAACAAAAGGCCCAATGTGAAAAGACGATCATACCCTTTCTTTATAATTTTGTATTTGATTTTTTTAATAGTAAAATAGGACACACCTTACCGTAGAGGGAAAACAAGAAAAGGGGTTTGTTGAATTTTTTAATTAATAATTCCCATAATTAAGCATACAACGAATGATTGATCATTGTTAATAATATCCACACATGAGTATCCTATATTGGTAAAATAAAGGAAATAATATTAACATATAAGCTTAGTGAGTGACTCCTTCTATTGTTATTTAGTTTTAGGATGAAACCTAGCTTAGGTTTGCATGTGGTCTAACTTTTCTTATTGTATAAGCCCATAAATTCATTGCAAATTTCGTATGATATCAAAGTAAATTTAGTTCGGATTATTAATTTTTCAGTTGTACGTTTGGATATTCAGTTCTAGCGGTCGGGTTTGGTTATCACTGTATTTATTTCAACTGATAATTGAATGTCTAGTCCTAGTTGCATGAGGGGGAGTGTTGATAACACCTACATGTGAGTTTCTCGTATCGGATAATCAATCCATGCGTCACACCAAGCAAAAGCCTCAATGTGAAAAGATGAACATACCCTTTCTTTAAAATTTTGTATATACGTAGAAAGAATGATTCATCATGACAAATTGGCTTTTGGTATATAATTAATCACTTTAGTAGAGTAGTCGTAAACGGCATTAGAACGTTTATTAAGTTAAGCTTTTGTCAATGGCTAATATGATAACAGCAAGAAGACTTAAAACTTTGATGGAATCCACTTGTTTGATTCATAAGCTTTTAGAAGACTCTAATAATAGCTTCTTTGAAAAAAAAAATTGAATTTGAATAATATGATAAATACAAGAAGACTTAAAACTTTGATGGAGTCCACTTGTTTGATTCATAAGCTTTTAGAAGACTACAATAATAGCTTCTTTGAAAATAAAAAAAATGAATTTGGGTAATAAATTTAAGGAGTAATTATAAAATTTATTCAATTTTACAGTGCTAATCCAAAATTTTAAAATTAATGTTAAAATGTTTTAATTTTTATTTGTTAATACGCTAATTCTCTGTTAATATAGATAACATGGTTTTATCACGTGACTATTAATTCTCTGTTAATTATGTAACATAGTTTTGTCACATAAATTTCTTATGTGGCGACAATGTGACAAAAATATTAATTTGGTGTGCTTGTTATATCATGTATATTAATAAAAAACTTAACGTTGAGCTTGTTTTGCTGAAAATTGAAGGTTATAATGTTTTAATATTATCTTTTAAAGTTCGGATAATATTGTAAAATTAAATAAATTTAAATATTTGTGTAATTAATCTTAATTTTAATGTGGTTGGATTTAAATTTAAGCATTCAAATTTAATTAAATTTAATATTTTAAGTTTGATCAATTATTATAAATTGAATTGAGTCAATTTCAAGTCAACAATCTAATATAAATTAGTTAATTGAATACGAAATCATGCTTTTTTTTTTGGTAGATTATTACCATTTTCTAGTTTATATCTAAAGAATATAACCGTTGACAAAAAGCTAATTCAAATAGATTGAGTATAATCTGTATGCAGAAGAGGATTAAACATGAAAGTGAAATGTCAAAGCACGCCAGATTTGAAAGGATTAATAGTCAGAAGCCAACGAGGAAGAACATTCAATGATGGAAGCTTCAAGTAAAGTAATTTTGTATTTACACGTTAAAGTAACATCCGAGTTAGGAATGTCGATGAGTCAGTCCGAGCTAGGCAGGCTAGATGGCCCAGTCTATGAGATAGGTCAGCCCGATCTACTTTATATATTAAAAAAAAATGTAAAAAAGGGCCGACTATTTTTAACTTGTAGTCTAGTTAATTTGGGTCAAAATTATATCTTATCGGGCTAAGTCTAAATTAACATCCTTACTCCGAATCAAGCGTTTAATGATAATCACAAAATAATTAAATATAATTTTGCTTTTTTGAACTTATATATACGATAAACTTAAATTTAATTTAAAGAAATACATGAACGTGGGAGTTTGAAATTGAGTCTCCTTAACTAGACAGAGTGAAGAAGAACCATGGAAAAGTCAACGACGGCACCCAACGAGACGTGAGTTTAATACGTATGCCGACCCATAATAGCCATAAATGGCAATAGTCACTACCTATGTTTTAAAACCCGGACCGGACCGGTCGGTTCGACCGGTCTGACCGGTGACCGGTCGGTGGTCCGGTCCGGTTGATCTTTCAAAACCAGTAATAAATTGACCCAGTCTGAACCGGTCAAAACCGGTCAAAACTGGTCAATTGACCGGTCGGACCGGTCCGATCCAACCGGTTCGACAATTATTTTTTAAAAATTTTTTTATTTTTTAAAATTTTTTTTATATTATATATAATTAAATATAATTATTACATAATTATTACGTCACACCGGTTCGACCGATGGTTGAACCGGTCGAACCGATCAAACCAGTAACCAGTAAGGCCACCGGTTCAATGACCGGTCCGGGTTTTAAAACATAGGTCACTACAAGAAGACGTACTTTGTAGAAGTCACTTTGTTTGATTCAAAAGCTTCTAGAATACTTTATTTGTTCTGATTGAGAAAACCTTTTTGGTCACAGGTATTAGGGGGGCTTTTATATCAAGATTAAGAGATACATCTCATCCGCAAAGGGAATCAGTGCTCCGACAACCTGGCAAACCTTGCGGCCTTTTTACGTCCCGGCTTGCTTATCCTTTAGGAATCTCCACTGGACATTCAGGAGCAGCTCCACAAAGATGCTCAAGAAATTTTGTATTCTAGAGTTTTGAGTTAATTTTTTTTTTTCTCGTTTTCCTTTTGTAAGTAAAAAAAAAAAAGCTTCTAGAATATTATACTTCTTAGATACACATTAATTAAGGATGTGACTCTATGATTATTACCGATAACTTTTTGAATTCAAAACATTATTTAATTAATATATCGTACATTCAATTAATAAATAAGATATTAAAATTAAATAAAAATATATACTATATATATTAACAATTTTGTTCATGTCTGTTGGCCTCAGGCCAAGGTAGCCTGGTTTGGCGGCCCTGAGCCAAGTCTAAGGCACGATCAACCCTAGCCTAGAACATTAACTTTTGGTCGGGTCGGGTCGGGCCTAGGCCCCATTGCCAAGTCTAGTCATAAAGATTTTAAATTGTGCCAAAATAGTTTATATTGCAAAAGAAAATACCTCCCTCGATAATATGATTATGAATAGTATTTTTGTAATTTTAATATTTTTATCAAAATAAAAATTAGATTACATTGTTTAAATTAAAATTTAATATTTTCAAAATATTTAATTTAAAATTTAAAGTAATAAATTCTTTAAGGGAATATATATTTCTATTAATTATGTAACAAGCAAATTTAAGTAAAGAGATACGTTAATATTATTTATTCTAAAAATCTTGTTAAGCTCAATTTCATTCGATTAATGAACTTAGAATCACTAAAGAGCTTTAGCTTACTGAAATAGATGAACGTGGGAGTCTGAAATTGAGCCTCCTTAACCAGACAGAGTGAAGTATCATACGAAGCATATCAAATGGCTGAGCAGGTCGATGCAACATGAAATGCCTCCTCACTTGCATCACTCTCTTTTGCATCATCAGGTACCTTTTTTCTGAAATCCCTTTCAGGATCTTCTTAACCTGAGGAATTTTTGACGATGGTATGTTCACCGAGAACTTGCTCCAATCTAGAACGTCACTAAATGGCAATTCATAGTTATCAGATATGGTGACAGGAACACACCCCAACTGGATTGCTGTCACTACTCGAGGACTCGCAACTTCGTAACCACTTGGGCACAGGCAAAACTTGGAATTACCCATTAGTGTGAAGTAGTTCTGGTTCTTGTTAAGGTACTCGTGAACTTGGATCTCGTCGTCTTTGTCTTTCCATTGCTCTAACAGGACCTTTCTGATATATCCATGGCTTCCACCAGCGAAGAAGGCGAAGATTGAACGATTACTTGGAGGTTGAGCTTTTCCAGGCACATCAAGCTTTCCCTCAGGAATCCTGATTTCAGGAATGGATACGTCTCTCTGCGGGTTGAACCCTTCAGATTTGTTGGCATTGCAAAGGACTCTGATGAAGTTCTTGTTGTGTTCAGGTGAGCCTCTTGAGATATCTGGAGCCTGTGAAGATCAAAACAAAACATCAGATCAAACTGTTCTGAAAACCTGGAAATTTTTTTCTTTCTTTTTTTCTGTTTTCAGAGTTCTTGACATACCCAATCATGGCAAGAAACCAGGAAATGATCAGCTCCTCCATTGCTTCTGTTCCAGTAGGGGTACTTATCAGCTAAAACATGGACATAATCTGTGACCAGACGCTGAATGAAACCTCCAGAGTCAGCGTTGGGACTATAGACGTAACTGATCATATGAGTGATGCTCATGGGAAGGAGAAATGCGTGAGCCTCGTCAGGGTGCCGAGCAGCGAAGTGATTCTTCCCACTCTCCATCTCGTCGATGAACTGACCTTCGATTCCGTATATTTCATGAACTGGTGCAGAGTGCACCAACGGCTTTTCACCTTCTCTGTAAACCCACACCTTGAACCTTTTCTCCATTTCTATGTGACTCCTGAAACAGGCAATACTACCATTCATGACCCCTGAAATTCTGTATACACTACTTCTATGTGAAGTGTGTGTTCAATTGTGATAATTCAGAGACACGGTTTGGTGGATATTACATATGAAAATATGAGCCATTATTAGGACAAACTGAGGCTAGACCCTAGGTTTGATTTCGAGTTTGGATGTACATAATTTGATTTTGATTCTAGATGTACATAGTTTATTAATTTGGGGTTAACTTGACCAAAGTTTTTATTATTCATTAATCTTAAAAAATTATGAAACTTAAATATAAGTTAACAATTGAATTTAATCGAACTTGGATATATAAATTCTTTTAGGATCGAATACTTAAATTGAAATTGAATCATTGCTTCGAACTAAACTAGATTAAAAATAAATTTATTAATCAAAAAATTCATGTATTATTTTTATCAAAATTAACCATTTAATGGTAAAAAGAGATGGTTTCATTTTCTATAATTTGTCTAAATTTTAAATTGAATAGCTCAATTGTAATATAATATTGTAATTATACTCACATTATTTGTAAATTAAAATCATTTATGGTTATTAATTGAACTAAAAGCTATTACCAATAAATTATCCACATTTAAGAAATAACAATATTTTAAAAATTGGAAGATAAATCGATAAGACAAGAAGTTTAAGGTTTAAAAGATTCAATCGATTGTCATAAAACTGATTAAAAATTAAATAAATTTAAAAAAATTTAAAAATGGTTGAAAAATATTGTCCTTATCTATTGAAAATCTTAAATTTTAATTAAAAAAGAGAGTGTCAAATAAAAACTAATCTTTTTATTTTGGTTTATAAAAACTAATTAGTTTGTAAAAATTGTTTGATTAATTAATAAATTAATTGATTTTTAACAACAAAAATTATCAAACTAAATCAAATTAAAAAGTTAAAAACTAAATCGAAAAGTTGATTAATTTAAGGTTTTTACTATTAAACCAATCGCGCTGGTTTGATTTTTTAAATATTTAAAAGTAAGATTCAAATCACCTCTTCCCATTAATCTAACTAAAAAAATAGGCTCAAATGGGGAGAACAATTATCTATGGGACATGACCTATATAACTTATTATGGGATAAATTGACTCTACAAGGAAAACACTTTAAAAAGGATATGAAAGACCAATAGTTATATAAGGCTTCATACGAGAGAATATTATTATAAAATTTTTTTTCAATTTTATTTCAAATTTTTTAATTTTAGCTAATTTTATCATGATATAATACCAGTTTAATCTTTTAAATCTTAAACTTCTTATCTTATGAGTTTAAATTCAGATCCATTTGACATGAAATAGAATAGTATATAACTTTAAGATTAAATTGGAATACTAAATGAGTGTAAGGTGGTAAATATTTTCTCTAAAATTATTTTCTACTCAAACTTTGAACATGAAAAATGTCATAATACAGATAAAATGGAACAGTAAGTTATATGAAAACTTAACTGATGAAAAGCTACCGGATTTCTGTATGCAGCTCCTCTGGGAATGTAAGTTTCCTTCTTGTACGATGAATAGTTTTTGGACACAACAGCTTCACGTATAGCTGCTCTTGCTCTGGCCAAACCATCTTCTATTTCCTCCGAGCTGCTCTTTATCTGCTCAAAAAACACAGACACTCCCATGAACAATCATCATCGTATGAACCAGAAAAAAAAACCAAGATGATGAGGTTTAAAGGCTTTTACTTTCTTGTGTCTCGGAGCTACTCTGACAAGAGGGATAGGAGGCAATGAAACTGGTGCTGAAGAAGGTTGAAGGGCTTTACTGACGATCAAAGATTGATGATGAAAAGAAGAAGAGAGAGGGTTGATAACGGTGGTGTTTTGTTTGAGAGGGAACACGAAGATGAAAAGTAATGCCACGAGTAGTGATGGAACCAGAAGAGCAATGTACAGGTGAGAGCTAGACCTGATTCCCATGGTTAATGATCGTCTAAAACTCAACAACAAACTGGTAAAATCGGGTATGGTGATGGCGGAAGTCTAAACATGGCAGGTTTGAAGCAGAAAGAACATGAATATTTAGAAATCTTTGCTTTCCCTGTGCTGATTAGAGCAAATTATATATGGTAAAGTAATCAATTTTCCGATTCTAACAGATCATTGTGGCATTAAATTCGATGCTTATATAGGAACTTGAGAATAATGATCCTGAGAAGAAAAGGCAGAGAATAATGATCCTGAGAAGAAAAGGCAAAGTCTTCTTTTTTCTTTATTCTGCATTATGATCAGAACTCATTACGCATCTTTTATGTCATGAATAGGCAACAAGACATCGTATATCCTATTTCAACTTCTACACTTTAAAGTAAATACATCTTTTTATATGTATTCTATAGTCTATGGAAAGGAACTTGTCACTTGTATCCATTAACTCTTATGTAATGAAACCAATTCGGATTTGATCGATCCATTATTGTCCGTACGTTCAATAGGGTATATGTTGCAACAAAGAAGATCATAATGGTCAAAAATTAAGTTTTGCTTCTGTGGGTTTTCATTGAACAATTAGGTTCAAGCTTGGTAATTAGTAGCAAGTTGAATAATCCAAAGTCATGTCTAACCTTATTGAGTTAGGCTTTTTGTAAGTAGGAGTGGGATTGGAAGTTGCAATCTTGCTAAATTGTACTTGATTTGTGCTTTATATGGTTCACTTTTGGTGATATAGATGAGTATTAATGACCATCAAAACTTGATTATCTCATGGATCCTTAGAAAAGAGAAATTTATAAGAGAAACCAATGTTCTACAACAACTTTTTTAATTTTGAATATGGTTGTTTAAAGGATTGCTCTAAGTATACAAGGTCCCGCCTTTGCAATAGTCGGAAGAAAGTTATCAATTATATGCAGCCTTCTTTTTATATTTTACAAAAAGGTTATTTCTGTAATTCGAATATATGATATTCCATTTACAAAAGAGTAACTTTACTGATAAATATATAAATAAGATAAGTAAAATGTTGACTATGTAACGGGTCTTATGGAAGAGTCCAACTCTAAAATCTAGCTCAAGTGATGAAAGAGTCCATAATCCTATATAAGCCCACATGGCCCATTTTATGCATTCTTAAATGTTTTGCTTCTTTAAGCTGTTCTAGCAAAAATATGTAAAGAATCAGATTCCAAGCAATTGGTGAAGCCTAACACATTTTCAATCAAAGAATGGAACTTGACTTACAATCATTTTCTAATGACATAAATGATCATATGATACAATAATTTTCATGGATTTACTTCACATCCCACACGGTCACGGTAATCCAAGAACACAAGCGTGGCACCATAATGAGCCAGTGCTCCTAACACCACAAAAACATGGAAGATTTGATGACTATGTCCTGCTAGATCGAACCAGCCTGGCTTCAACCTTTCCGGAATCCGGCTAACGTAGAATCCGGTGCCTGTCAGGTAGAACAAAGCCATGGCTGACTCATAGGCTAGGATGGTATCACGCTTGGGGTTACTCCAGTTTACAATCACTGCATGAATTGCAGGGACAAGTCCGAAAAACCCCATGGAACAGAAGAGTAGAGCTCGAAAAGCACGGTATTTCCCGGACGATAAGGATGGAGAGAGCAGCGTTACGATGGTGAACACTCCCATTGCTGTGATCCCACCAATGTAGATGAATTGCCAGTGGGAGTCACACTGGAAGATGTAATAAATTGGAGGGAAAAATGAAGTGATTATCATTATGGTAATGCCAGTATAGTCTATTCGTAAGAACAGAATGTTCAACTTGTGCGAGTGGCATGAGAATAGGTGACAAATGCTGCTAGAGAGGAGACAGAACATGGAACCACCTAAGAATACGTAGAAAGGCCATCGTGTTGTGGGCATTCCAGGCAGTGAAAGGTCCATCTTCTGAGGTGTAATGTGCTTCAAATCAGGAAGTTTTGATGAGACCTGAAGCGAGTTTGGTTGTTAGGCAGCTGAAATTTAAGACCAACTTAAGGAACATAGGACACTAAAGTTCTGGTCTAACATGAGACACACTCACCCACAATAAACTCTTTGAGTGATTAGAACTGTTCATCTCTGTGTTAGTAAGAATGGACCTGCAATTTCAAATCCCAAAAGAGACATCTAAGGAAAAGAAACAGAAGATACTAAGTTTCTATGTTCAAGAAAGCTGAAGAGCTCTTTTAATGGTCACACCAGAAAAAGGGTTGATTCTTTTCTTTGCAATTAGCAAACCTGGTGGAAGAACATAATGATTTTTCATTACAAATTCAAAGCTGAATTGACAAGTTTTTTTTTAAAATATGAATCTGACTTTTTTCTTCAATAGTAATCCAAGCAGTGGAGGTCGGTTAGACCCTGGTCTGCCTACTAAAAGCTAAATATATAAGAGTTTCTGATCAATGAAGCTTATCAGATGAGAAGAACACATGTTCTCTGCAATTTTTTCCTTCGTCTTTCTTTGTTTTCTGCAGAACTTGTTTGTCCGATTCTCTGTTTTCTGCAGAACTTGTTTGTCCGAGAAGTTGTGAATATGTAGTCATAAAGAGAGTTAAAAAGTTATGTACCTGCTAAACAAGCCAAAAAGATCAGATGCCTGAGGAACTTGCATCAAGTTCGCTATAGCCAATACCAGAAACAGCAAGAATCCAAGTAAATGCCTGCACATGAGTAACGATCAAAACCCAGACAAAAGATTCAAACTTTAAGCAAAAACTCGTCAGAACAACGCATCTTACTCACGTCCAAACATTGAGAGTCTCGTTATGCCAACGAAAGATGCTGAAAAGAGCTTCCTTGAGAGGCCAGTTAGCTCTGTAGTAACCAAGTATAAACTCGTTGTCCTTCATGTAATCTGGTAGATCTCTGAACGACACAAGAACATACTTTTTCCCCTTACTTAAAGTCCTCTCCTGATCATCTTTTCCATTCTTGCTACAAACAGAAGAACCAAGCTTCTGGTTATGGCTGACTTGAGAATCCATCATATTCCTCTTGGATTTCCTCTTTGAAGCTGAGCCCATTTACAGTAACAAGCAAAGCTTATAACTTTCTGATACAGACACAACAGAACAGCTGATCTTAATCTGTCTAATATACTGGAATGAAATTCTCATTTATTGTGAATCTGAGAGATGTAAAACTGCACCAACTAACCGAGCATTTAAGGAGGTGAGTGAGTCTAATAAATCTGTTCCTGCAATTTCTTTTCTTTTCTTTTTTAAATGATTCAGTTGGTTCTCCATTCCTGTTTCATGCGTACACGTAGTTAGCTTACCAAAAAATTTCGTGTCCAAGGCATGTTCATAGATTACGCATGGTCCTGGTGATGAGTTTACCTGGTGACTTTCTGCTGTTAGCTTTGATTTTGGTGCAAGTCAATCCAAACTAATCAACATATACTATGTTTATCAAGGAAAGTTAAATGTAATTTTATATTTCTTTTAATTAAAATTAAAAAATTCAATCGATTTTTTCAGTTCAATCTTGAAAATTTTAAATCAACCGTTTTTTAATCAGTTTTTAATTTTTCTTGTTTGATTTATTTTAATAGCCTTTATTATTAAAAATCAATTAATTTATAAATTAATCATCCCATTTTGTAGATTATTTATTTTATAAATCAAAATTAATTAATTTATTTATATTTAGTAATTTATTTTTAATTAATTTTCAAATTCTTTGATGGGTAATTACAATCTTCTTAAATAAAATCTCCAAAATTTTAATTTTATTCAATCTTTAACTAATTTTATGACTGTCTAATATCGTTAAACCTTTCAGGCCTTAAATATTTTGTTATATAGGTTTAACTTTCGGTTCGATTTTTAAAACATTATTTTAAATACGCATCAAACATGATTTTTTGAATATGTTCATTAAGCAAAGAACTTTGTTTTTATTGCAAGTCAATTCAAACTAATCAACACTTAATATGTTCATCAAGCAAAGTTAACTGTAATTTTAATTTTATTTATAATAGATTTCGTAACGATCATCTTTTTAATTACGTAATGAATAAATTCTTTAATACATTTAATAATTCCAAAAAATTACATATTTAAAATAAATTATTTGATAAATCTATAAAATTAATTTAAATAATTATTAATAATTTCAAATTCATCACAAAGTCTATATAATTAGAATCTTAAACTTGACTCCTTCCCAAATTGAGGAATATTATATATAACCTTTTCATGACTAACAATGTCCCAAACTGTTGGAATTAGATAGGCGATTAGGCAACCCATTTTTTTTGCAAGTGGATAATTGGGTGAACTAACCCTAGACTTCAAATCAATTTTAATACAATTAACATTAGAAAGCAACTTTGTTGTCAATCTAGACATGCTTCTCCAGTTTCATAATCAATCACCTGCACACTCCAATCCATTCCAGGATTTCTGATAATAACGTGTAAGATAACTTTTTTTTAAATTGCTCTAATTTCTTAACCATTGTTTTAAGATTTCGAATTCGGGTCGGACTTTTAAGACCCGAGTGGACTTTTAAGACCCGAGTGTGAATCTAAAAAAGAAGAAGAATATAATCGGAGTTTAATATTAAAACTTGAACTTGATTTTGATCCAATATAATTTAGTTTATTGAATTTAAATTGAATTCAACTTTGACAAGAACGCTGTATGTTTCTACATGTGTTTTTATTTGGACCACCTATTGTATTGTGCGGGTTTTAATAGATTTTCATGCTCTAATCAGTCATGTTTTTTGTTTTCATGCTGATATTCTTTGTGTATTACTAAGGCTCCCTTCAGTTGGCAAATTATTTATTATTTATCTTAGTTTTATTTTATTATTATTTTATTATCTATTGGTTTTTCTTATTATTATTAGTTTTATCATTGTTATTATTATTATTATATTTATATTTATATTTATATTTATATTTATATTTACATAATAATTTAGCATGTCAGTTTTACTTTTTTACTCTTTAACCTATATCTCTATTTTACTTTCATATTTGTATGTAGGTCTACGGAAAACAGTCTCTCTTTTATATAACGGTAAGGTTGTGTATTATCAGACCTTCTTAGACTCTGCTTTATTGTGAAACTTCGAACTAAGTGTGATGATGATAAAATTAAGCTTATGAAAAATTTCAATCTTAGAATCTTGATTATGTTTAAACATCTAAATTTGAATATGAACTTGATTAAAAGTGCTTCACGCCCTTAGTTGGGACAGAGACGGGTCGGAAAACTACAAGACTAAATCACGAAAGTTATGGTTGTCTGATTTATTACATCTTTAAATGACATGGTTGAGAAGCCAACTGTTTGATGTGATCGCAAGAAAAAGATATATCATATTGGTGAACTCGAACTTAAGGATAGACTCAAACCCAATATCAAATTCGAAAATTTGAGAATAATATCTGAAAATTAAAAAAAGTTTAAATTCAGCTTAAAACTTGATTAATTTGAGTTAGATTAAAAGTGTATGTTTGGTTCAATTTTTAGAGGGTGCATAGGCATCTTTTTCTACCGTAAAAGTTATTTAAAAAAAGATGAATGTTTGACTTTAAAATTCAAAAGTATTTTTTGATAGAAATGACTTTTTCGAAAGTTGAAATATAACTTTTTAAGAAGCTCAAATTTGGAACTTTTCAAAAAATCACCTTTTCAGATAGATTTTTTAGATTAATTAATGAGTCTATTTTTTGTCCTATTTATCTTTATGTTTTACACATAATTCCCACAATATCCACAAACACATTTTCGTGTTTATTTTGAGATTTATATAATATTATTTGACTTTTTATATGTTTTAATATTTATTTTTCTATTAGTTTTACTTATATTATAATCCATATAAAAAATTGATTAGATATATTTTATTTATGTTTTATATGGTTTAAAATTATATAATAATTAATATATTATGCTTTGCATATTGTTTAATATATTTTAAATAATATTTATATGCATAAATAATTTTTATTACAAAATAAAATATAGTTAAAATTAAAAATACTTTTTATTTTTATGTTGTCAAATAGTCTATTGTATGAAGCTTTTTTTAAAAAGCTATTTTTTAAATGACAGTCAAACAGTTAACTGACTTCTTAAAAAATTTATATTGATTTAAGCCCATCAAAATAGTTGGACAAAGAGAGCAAATCTTGAAGCAATTGACAAAGTTGCTTCTTTGTGATTATAAGATCACAAATTCAAGTAACTAAAACATCCTATTTTTACAAAAATAAAGAGAAAGTTGTCTACATTATAACCCTTATCAAAACTCCACAAAACAGAAAACCTTATGCATCGGATAAGTTGACTTTTAGTTAAGTCTTACAAACCTCGTCATTCCTATTAACCATATTTATGGCCAAGCCTCTCAACTACAAATAATTAGGAACATCAATTTTCATACTATTCACATGCACTTTTAAGAATAGGTAGGAATGGCTGAGCAGACCGACCCTAGGTGGGCAAGCTTGGCTCAACAACTTCTATTAGGGTCTAGCCCAAGCTCGAGCTCGACTTGGTCGTATCCATCTTTGTTTTCTTGAAAATGACGTTTTTAGTGATAATTGTCGGTTTTATCAAGTAGGTCGTAAGTAACTCAAGCCCAAACCTAAGCCCAACTTAGGGCCCAATTTTTTTGAAAAAATCTAGCCTAAATTCTGGCTCTAAGTTCTATCAACCCAAACCTAACCTTTTGATATTGAGTCGGGTTAGGCCGAGCCAGATCAAACCTAATCGCCATGTCTATTCAAGAGTCATTTGACTAATAATAAGATGTCAACTTTTAGAGAGAGGAGAGATATTGAAACTTATAATTATTATTTAAATATAACTTGTTTAATTTGAAATTTATTAAACTGCAAGTTACATTAAAACAATAAGACTGGAAGTTAAAACAATAAGACAAGAAGTTTAATATTTAAGAGGTTCAACTGATATTAGATTGCTATAAAATTAAATAAAAATTGATGAATTTGAAAATTGATTTTAAAAATAATCTTTATTTATCAAAAAAATTAAAATTTAATTAAAAAATTGTTAAATAAAAATTAATCGATTTATTTTAGTTTATAAAAATTGATCAGTTTACTAAAATTAGTTGATTAATTAACAAGTTGATCGGTCATTAACAAAAAAATTTATTAAACTAAATCAAACTAAAAAAGTAAAAATCAAACTAAAAATTAATTTTTTATTTATTAAACCAGTAGAACTGGTTCAATTTTTAAAACATTACTACACACATCTCTTTCATTCAAATTTGCTTAAGTGGCTTCTATATGGTCAATCAATTTCACCCTTGTAAGGAAGGTTAATTAGATTATTGAATTAATAACAATTTGTTTATTTTAATTTAGTTTAAATTTCTAAAAAAATCATTTGATTTTATAATATCGATAATAATTTATAAATTATTAAAAACTTAAAAGAGCATTGAAAGTGTTATCAAATTTTTAAAATTGCCTTTATCTTCCAATTCTTTTTTAGTTTACATTACTTACTACTCAAATTTAGTTTAACTTTTTCTTATTGATATCTATCTTTTTTAGTTTGAATTTTACTTAAAATTAAATTAATTTAAATTTTTATTCATTGATCAAGACCAGGGCTTCAACTTGAGCTTGACTTTAATCGAGTTTGGGCAGTCCAAAGTCTAATCGGAAGTGATCAAGCCGGATTTACTTTTTTAATATCGTAAACTATTAAAACAATGTTATTCTATGTGAAATTTTAGATTTTAGACAGCACCAGGCCAGACAATCTGAGGCTGTGTCTAAATCTTACTTGAAGTTCAAAATTCATAAAAAAAATTTAAACCAGGCCTAAAGCTCAATCAATTCAAAATTATTAATTTTAGACCCATTAAAGGACCCTAACACATTCGCACGTTTCTTTGACTAGCTCTGCAGGGCAAACTCTTAACTAACATGGAACATTGTCGCAGACACCTCAATACTGATAATACATATGGAAGGTGCTTAATCGTCGAGGAGTCTTGCATCCACATGCTACGTGACCGCCCAGTCGCTACTACAGTTTGGAGAAGGCTGCTTTCCCACCATTTATGGAGTAATTTTTTTTTTAGGATTCAACCCCTAATTGATTGATAATTTATCCCAGGCCACTTTTGTCATTGGTGAGTTTGAACGGAGCATCATCTTTGGCGTGACTTATTCAACTCCAAGGCCCCTCAAAATCCTCAAGTGGGTGTAATTATGACCCGAGTTAAATATAATTGTGCAGGCAAATACTCTTACGAACCTAACTAACTCGCAATCTTCTTATCATGCGGTACAGATCAAGTGACGTGCCCTACCACCGGGGTGGTGCAAGCTAAACACGGATGATGCTGTGAAGGGTGCCAGTAGATTGGCATTAGCAGGAGGAGTGCTACGGGATGAACATGGATATTGGAAGACGGGCTTTGTCTTTTGTATTGGCAGTTTCACATCTATCGCTTCCGAACTATGGGAAGTTTTGAAAGGTTAGAATTGACATAGAATGCAAGTGTGAAGTATATCATCCTAGAGGTGAATAGTACAAATGTATTAATGCTTATGACTAAGATGAATCATGTCATCCATTGCAACTAGACATTAACCTCTAAGATCAAAACTTTTCTCTCCAAAGATTGGGAAATATGCCTGGTACACACTAATCGTGAAGGAAATTGAGCAGCAGATTGGATGACAAAATTTGCCTTAAGTTTTCAGTTCGGTTACCATGTTTTCACTACCCCTTTTTCAGGGATCATCACTACTTTATACAAGGATCGCTTTGGTACTACCACCTCCAAAATGTGTCCGATGTGATCGGCAGTTAATGGCGTTTTGCCTCCCCTATTATCAAAAAAAAAAAAAATGTCATCCCTAATTTTAAGATATGTTGTAAGGTAATATAAGATAATTAAACTTGTGTAGGACATGAATAACAGATTTAACGTTTGATCAAAACGTGTGTGAAAAGGTTAGGGACGTGACGTCAACATGTGGAAACATCCAACCAAATTCGGTAAATGTTGTCCAAAAACAGAGTTTCTCGTCTTCTTCTTGATTAGAGTAAATATTAATAAATTCATAGCCACGGCTAAATATAGTATACGTCAATGCATAGCCCACCATCTTTTCTCTGGTTCTTCTCTTTTTTCCTTTCTGCTTCAAGCTAAAAGACCGTAGCCGGTCAGCCCCTTTTACTTTCTTTGCTTTGCCTCTGATAGCTGCCTTTTCACCTGCAGGTTTGGTGCTCTGTTTTGTAACTTTTGTCGGATTGTGGAGTTTTGGTTGCTTCTTTTGATCTGGGGACGTGGGTGTCAGATAACTTTTTGGCAAGATCTTAGTTCGTGGGGTTTTCATGATTTTGGTCTCTGAGAATTTTCATGAACTGGGTTGTGAATGTTCTTGTCAGTTTTGGAGGGATAGGCGTCAATTGTATGACTGCTCGAGAATTTGATGGAACTTGGTCTGAATTCTTCTCCTGACTTTTGTGGTGATTGTTGAGAGTGCGAATACTGCCTGGTTAGTGAAGTCTTAATCTTGAAGTATGTGTTGAGGGTTTCTCTTCTTTGAATTGAGCTCCAATTCAGTTGTTAATATCTATCCAAAGTTCGTTACTGTGTTATCTTGGTTGTTACAGTACAAGTTCTGAGAATATTTGCCTCTGGGCTTCAGATTCAGTAAAAGATTTGTGGTATTGATCACATAGCTCATTAAGAAGTTAACAGGAACGAACTGTTTTACTTTAATTTCAAGATTGTGGACAAAGATTCATATTTTAAGGTCGTTCATCTAAATTGAGGATTACCCTAGAAGTAGCTACTAGATCTGTTGAACTTTTCATTAGGTTTGTGTTGAGATGAGATCGTTTTCCCATTACCGAAATGTGTTCTTTTTGTGATATCTATCAAAAATTTATAATTATATCTTATTGTTTTAGCTTCTGAGTTACCATTCGAGTAAGGAAGAACACTCTTACAGAAAAGAGTTTAGTGAAGATCCCACTATAAGTGATAATTGTGAGAGTATTGTCCGAGAAGAGAAGAATGATGGAATGATTGTTTCAATTCTCCTAAAGAAGTCGGCACAGTGACAACTGGAATAGTTGTGATGTGTTGCAGTTTTCTCTGTTCCTGTTTTTATAGGAAAAGAAGGGCGACTGCTGACGTTCTCTCCAAAGATTCAAATTCATGTGAGTCTCAAAAGTCATTTATTTTCCGGGTCAATGTTTTGATGCCTCAGGAACCAATGGAAGAGTTTGGTTTTTCCCCAAATGTTTGCTTACCTATTTCAACAATTTCTGCTGTGTTTCTCTTGATGATATTGTCAACAGCATATTAAACTTTATTATTGTGTTAGATTCAACTTCCTCTTTTGGTGCGAATTCTCTTGCTGGAAAAGTTCCTCCCAGTCCAGCTCGGGTGCAATTTCCTCCCAGTCCAGCTCGGGTGCAGTTTCCTCCCAGTCCAGCTCGGGTGCCACCTAGTCCTTCAAGGTTCTTCAATTCACCAAAGCTCACTAGGCTAGGATCACTTCATCTAAATTTGAGTCAGGTTGCCAAAGCTACTAGCAACTTTTCACCGTCATTTAAGATAGGTGAAGGGGGTTTTGGAACTGTCTACAGAGCACAACTGGAAGACGGGCGGGTTGTCGCAATAAAACGAGCAAAGAAGGTATGCATCAATTTCTTCATCCAGTTGAACGCAATGTTAGACTCATCGATACTCATGCTTCATTTGTGTGATAGGATTTATGTTATAGCAGATTAACAGATGAAGTTATTTGATAGCAGATTCCCATAGATACCTGAAAGCTCTTTGAAGAAGATATAATCCAATGAATGTGTTCATTAGATATGTTAGGTGGTGGAAATGATATTTTTCTTGTTAATAGAAGATGCTCTCAGTTGTGGGGCATGAGTTCACGGGTCATTGAATGTCTGCCCTTAGTGATACGACAGGGAAAATCGATTACAATACAGTAATGTTTCTTGCAGCGGATTGTTGTTCTTAACCTGGTATTATGGTTGACTGAAATTCAGAAATTCTCCAACTTTGGTAAAAAGGAAACAAAATCACATATATTCCAAGTGATATCAATTTCGCTTAATCATTTTGAGTTGACTTTCTTGATGTTGAACATTATTCTTAATCATTGGCTCTACTGTAGTAATTATTACATATCTCTGATATGGTTGACATGAAAATGTTGTGTAGGAACATTTTGAGACCCTCCAGACTGAGTTCAGCAGTGAAATTGGACTCTTAGCGAAGATCGAGCACCGAAATCTGGTCAAGTTGCTTGGTTATGTTGATAAAGGACATGAACGTCTTCTAATTACAGAGTATGTGCCAAACGGTACTCTTAGAGAGCATTTGGATGGTAAGCTTCTGTTAATTGAACAGTCTAAATTCCAGAGCAACGGACACTTCTGTTAAAGTTCTGTTGAAATTTTCAGGTCAGCGGGGAAAAATCCTGGATTTCAATCAACGGCTTGAAATATGCATCGATGTAGCGCATGCACTAACCTACCTCCATCTATATTCAGGTCAGACAAATTTTCATATTGTAATTTTGTTATAAAATTACCATATCAGAGGTTAGTAATGAACCCTAAATGATCAATCATGGAACAACTTCAAACTTTTAGATTAATTTAGACATTTTGTTGCAGTGCACACTTCTTTTTGGCAATTGAGATAATGATGTGAAATCTTATGTTAATTACATAGTAATTATCTTTTCACATCATATTGAGTAAACACTTCAAAATATGAAAGGCTATAGCCTAACTTCTTATCTTTTATGCTTTAAATTACTTAAGAAGCATCTTATGGTATTAGAAACTCTTCTGCTAAGGTTAAGTACACTGGAACCCTGTGATTTGATATATTTTTGATTTTTGTTTCTCATATTCTGAAAACTATCACTTACTCTCTATGGAATTATTTAGCTATCAAAAAACTCCTTCCATCATGGATCTTGTGTTATGGAATCCAAGAAAAACATTGAAGATGTCTCTTATATGTCTTATGTTATGACTTCAAATAAACTTTTCTGGGGAAGGCGGAGCAGATCGAGCTTCAAGGAATAGTGAATGGTCTTATCAATACACAAATGTATAACTCCCCAGGAATTTCAATTGCGCTTAGGGCAAATGCCCCGAATACCATACCTTTTTGCTACAATTTCTTTTTTTTTCTTCAATTCCTTACACGTCTTCCGCCAATGATTGATTAGCTTGGTAATTTCCACCGCCTGTTCAGGGTTGAGCCCTAGGATTTGATGGCGGACTTAAAAAGCCCCTTATATTCCCTGAGGAGGTTTTACCCCGTGGAAATGCTCTTTAATGGAACTTTAGCTTTAGCCGGAACGATGAGTCGTATAAGGTGAAAATCTCATGTATGATTCTGTAGAGTGGCAGTAAGGGTGACTTATCTATCAACTTTTCCACTATCACCCCCAAAACCCAAACTCTGCCTTACTACTATCTATGGAATTATTTAGCTATCAAAAAACTCCTTCCGTCTATCAAGTTAAGTCTTTTGATCGTTTTCTTATACGGGGTGGATGAGCTAATTACGGGTTGAGTTGTGAGGTGTTTGTGTTAACAGTTATATGGACACTATCACGTGCATAATCACAGTCAGTCATATTGCAGTCTTCATTAAAATAATTTGATGAAACAGGTCTTACACAGATGCTATTGATTTTCTTGGTGAAATAATTGGTGCCTAATACTTAGTTTGCATGATAAACAGAGAGACAGATTATCCACAGGGATGTAAAATCATCCAACATCCTTCTGAACGAGAGCATGAGAGCCAAGGTTGCTGATTTCGGTTTTGCTAGACTTGGTGCAGGGGACTCTGATCAAACTCATATCTCAACCAAAGTTAAAGGAACTGTGGGTTACCTCGATCCCGAGTATATGAGGACCTATCAGCTCACTCCAAAGAGTGATGTGTACTCATTTGGGATATTGCTTATAGAAATCCTAACAGGCCGCCGTCCTGTCGAAATGAAGAAGCCGACCGATGAGCGGGTGACCCTAAGATGGGTAAAATTTGTTTCTTTAATCATCAAACTTCAGTACAAAGGTGTATAATTCCCTTTTAAGTGCTAAAACCCTATCAACTTTGCACAGGCTTTCAGGAAGTACAGTGACGGGTTTGTAGCAGATCTGCTTGATCCTTTGATGGAAGAGATGGTACCCATGGATGTACTGATGAAAATGTTTGCTTTGGCAATTCATTGTGCTGCACCTATCCGGGCCGATCGACCGGACATGAAAGTAGTTGGAGAGCAGTTGTGGGTAATAAGAGCAGATTACCTGAAGAGTGTGAGGAGAGGTAGCATTTCATCGGAGGGATAGCATCTTCCGTGTTCCCTGGTCTTCTTCAATTTTTTGTTGTGTCTGCAAATCCTGTAATGAAACAAAACATGACTCTTATCTTGGCCCATTAAACTTGTTTTTATTACTTCATGTGTCGTAAGGTTTTCTTTTAATGCGTTGTATGGCAAATTGTTGCGAGATTGACACAGATGGTACTCCATCTTCACCTTAAAAGCTGTTTTCCTTGATCATTACTTGAAATACAATACCTGTTGGCTTGGAATCGACTTCAAAACTGAGTTAATTTGCCACCGCAGAATATTTGTTTAATCTAAGCTCGAGATCGAACTCGAACTTGATAAAACTTGAATACTTGAGTTCTAGGACTTCAAGCAAGGTCAGATCAGCTGAGCTAATTTGTCAGCAGCCTACTTTGTGATGGCACTTAAAAAAGAGAGATCAAGTTTTGCTAACTTTACCATACTCGGTATTTTACGTTCATAATCTCTCCAATTAATTCTGATGGGGATGGATAGAGATGGCTGAAAGAGAGAAATGGCTGAGAACACATTAATGGCAGATTCAACTGTGATCACTAATGGCCTGACAAAAATATTCAGATTTACAGTCCCACAAAGAGCAACAAATGAGAACACAGATTCAGATGTTTAGGCATGACGGACAATAACAGAAAGAAGCCACTCATGACACTCCTGAATAGGATTTTGGGACAAGATTTTTGTAGAGCACACCAACAGCCAAAGAGAAAGTAAATAATGGAGAGCAATCTAAGGTATACATGATACAATGTGTTTGATTTTAATTCCCCTACTGTAACAGACGATTCATTTGGGTGGTCAAAGAATACTCAAGCCTCCACAATGTGTTCACCACCTCATCAATCCCTATTGATATAATGATTGTCAAGCTACAATATACAATGCACACGAGTACTTCATCTGCCTACTTCCTATACAAAGCCAGAGAATTCAAGCGCTTGTTCTGTTAAAGCATTCCTTCGTTTTGATTGATAATGGTGAGGCTCAAAAAAAATAACCAAAAAAAAATCGTTGATTAATTGATATGTCAAGCTCATTCTTCCAACACACCCTTACCGTGTAGCCAAGCTCCATTGGCTCACCGCGCTATCTAGATGTTAAAAAGCGAGGCAGCTTGATCCTCAACCTTTTCCACCTGCTCCTTACTAGTAGAGGATGCAAACCCAATATATATTCTGGCATGAAATCGTGCCTTGTCAATATACCGACGACAGGTGATCTCTGCAAGCATGGAGCATTGTTATAGAATGCCAGAATATAGAATTGCATTGATGTACAATAGAAAGACCCAAGGAACGTAAATATCTGCAAACATCAGGTATTGATGCAATATAATGCAAGAACACGGAATTGCATTGATGTACAAGAGAAAGATGCAAGGAACATAAACAACAAGCATGGTGAAGGAAAATCTCATTACCAGTCCAAAAGATGGACAAATTCAAGTAGATAGCATGTATGATGTGCAATAAAACTTGACCAGAACTTCAGAAAGCAACCAAGCCTGTCCTTTTTTGCAAACAGATATTATTGCAATTCGTTCAATAAACATAGGAAAAGAATGATGTAATTGCACCAAAAGCTGGTAATGCATTACTGAATATGACCAGAAGATTTCAGAATCCAGGCAGAGTCAAAACTAAGTTACTAAGCACGAATTACAAGTAGCAATAACATTTCAAATAAATATTAAGGTAAATAATTTGAAAACCAATAGAGGCCGAACGTTCTTACACTAGCAATCTTAGGTATAATAAGTAGGTGTCTCAAGCCAACTTCTCGGAAAAGTATAAGGGCCTTAGCAAGTGACATTGTTTCAACAACTGTATAAGGTGAAGCATTAGTGAATGGATGTAAATCCAAGAACATCTCCATCTCTTCTTCGGTAAATTCTAAATCTTCTATGTTGTCAACATTGCCTGAGCCCCTCTTGGCAAAATCGCCAGCAGAAAATTGCTTCAACACACCAGAGCCTTGTGGCACTGGGGAAGGCAAGAAAACTTTCTTCTTAAGTAATTCAATAAGATGTGCTCGAAGGATTAGCCCGTAAAGATCCGGGGAGGCAGAGAGTGGAGGTTCATCAATTACAGGAAACCCGTTATGCCTTGTAGTTCTGAGAACATGTACTACATTACCAACCTTCTCAATACCTTGAAAGAGCTGAAGTGGACCAGTCACCACATCAGCAACTGTTAGCTGCCTCATGTAAGGCTCGGCATGAGTCTCCAGATAAGGAAAGCCCTTTGCTTTCATGATAAGATCATAAATGTTTCCGTTAAAAGCATCAGCCACAGTCTTGGAAATAAGAAGAACAATCATTATCAATGGAAGCAACAACAGGTTGTTGGTCAATTCCAGGATAATAACACACAATGAAACTGTCATCCTCATAGATCCACCAAGAAATGATGCAGCACCCAATACAGCGTAGAGACCATGATCTAGACTTGAGCGCTTACCAATTAACATTCCGACAAACCGTCCGTAAGATGCACCAGTCACAATAACAGGTATAAGTAGACCTGCAGGAGCTACAATTCCATAGCTAAAGATGCTAAGGAAAAAACAGGTTACAAAAAATATAAGAACTGATGAATATTGAAACTCAAAGTCATTGTCCCTGCTGAAAAGATTTCTGATAGCATCATCATTTGTGTTGAAAATAAGGCTGGCAAGATCATTATAATGATTATTGGGACATTGGAATTTCTTGTAGTTGCCAGACTGGCCAATTGTTGGACAGGCTTCTGATGTGTCTGATGGACAAGGTTGGCAAGAGGCTAACCAAGGTAACCCAAAAAGAAGGCAGGATGTGAACATGGAAATAGAGCAAGCAAGAAAAATTGTGTAAGCAATGCCTTTCCTGGAAATCAGAAGACATAAAAGTAAATATATCAAGAAATAATAAAATTTTATTGTGATCAAAAGCATCAGGGAGAAAATAAGAGGTTAATATTAGAACTTACTCATTAATGAAGTTGTAGATGCGCAGAACCCTATCTAAAAGAAAGTTATACAAACTTCCCAATATGCCTCCTATAATCCCAAGGGCAAGCACAAGAGGCAAGTCAATGAGATGATACGTAATACTTTCTGAATAGGCATTAAACATTATGAGTCCCCCGGTGCCAAAAAGCCCACATTTCCCACTGAGACAAAAATCAGTAAAAGCTCGAAGGACTATTGCAACTATGGCTGTAGTAAAGAAAGATCTCCAGAGAAGGGCACTTCTCCACCTGCAGAACAAAATTGTTAATTAATATTTGATTTAGAATTACAGCTTTTTGCCATTTTCGATGAGATACTTATAAGCAAAGATCTAAAGATACAGAAAATTAATTTTGCTAACGTCATGAACATCTCAACGAATAAGAGTGTGAAAGAAAATTGTTTTACTTTAAGTCTTTTCATCTCCTGTAGTCTGTTAGTAACTGAATGAATAAAACTGGGAACAGTTCAACCACAAATTAAGAATTTTTCCCTCAGCAAGAGACATACCATGATGCCATTTCTTCAAGAGCAAAAAGCACACCACCAACCGGGGCATGGAATGCTGCAGCGATACCAGCAGCTGCTCCGCAAGTCACAAGATCTCTTCGGTCTCGATCATTTCTAAAAAGCCGCAGCCATTTCCATGTCAATCCATATTTTTTAGATCCACCTTGACCCAGCAATGATGCAACACATGCTCCAGTATGCACCATGGGCCCTGCGTTTCCAACAAAGAGAGATGATGACACTGCAGATATGCTCCCAATGATCTGCCAAATAAGCAAAACAATGAGATTTTCACTTGTCATTAATGAAAAATAACTGTGTGAAATAAGGATGCATAAGAAAGCTTGCATAACTCCACAGTTTACATCATACAAAAAGACATCCAACAAGGTTTAAACAAAAACATGGTATAGAAAAGGAAAGTAAATATTGAATGTTAAAACATACATACGAGTTAGATGTCGTCACCAATTCGCTGCTTGATTATTATATCGAACTACAATGAAGCTATACCAACAGAACTTGGCACTAGTCTTTTCAATAATGGTTACAGATAATCATATTTTCTCGATCAAGTTTCAAACTTTATAGACGACTTGCAACTTCTGGCTATGAATATTGAAATGATTGTTATAACCCTCTTAATCATATCACATTCCAAATACTTTAACAGCCACTAGACTATAACTTACTAACAACATTCAAGTAATTGGAAACAAGCCTTGAATGAATACACCGAAAAATCATCACCTTAACAATCAAAGTTCTCAACGAGAGAATTCCGGGCGCATCCACACCATTTAGATAAGCTTTCACTTCAGGAATACCTGAACCAGCCGCCGCCGGAGATATAAAAGCAGTGATGAGAGATGCAAACAGCGTTAGCGCCAAATTTGAAACAGAGAACACAAGAAAAGCCATTCCAAACCTGCAATAATCCAGAACCAAAAAAGGGAAAAAAATCGCTGTTACCGAAGTCAACGACAACCAGCCTAATGGAGAAAAGCTGGAAATAGAGAGGAGCATTTACTAGTAAGTACCTTGAAGCGAGCATCATATTGGAGGTAACGACAAACTTGACGCCAGCGAGATTTTCAACAGCGAGATTATTGGCGAATCCGATGAGACTGACAATAACGCCGATCAAGAAACAGAGCAACCACTTCATGAACACGTACTGGAATATCTGGATCCTTCCTCGACTCCTCCAGTCCTGCTTGAAGAAATCGTTCTCCGCAATCCTAAAACAATCAATCAAACCAAGCAAATCTCAGAGCTTGTTCACCAATCTCAAACACACAGTGCGTTCTAGCAATCATACTCGTAGTCAAGGCTTTCGATGGGGCAGACATTGGCACCGACAATGGCCACCTGAGACGTGGAGTTCGTGACGGAGCGTAGCGATGGAGATGACGCGAGGAATGGTCGCGTGAGGGACTCGAGCTCCGGATACCCGCTAATAGAATTCGACGACATCGCTACGGAGTTCTCAACTACGTAGAACGAGAGAGAAAAAGAGAAAGAGAGAGAGAGAGAGCAGGAAAATGGAGGACTCTCGGTCAGTGACGTGGCGAACACTCAAAGTCTCTCTTTGTCATTTGAAAATGCTTTTTAAAACCCTTAGCGAACCTTAGTTGGTTAAGGTTTTTTTTTTTTTTGGTTTAACTGAGAATGTTACTTTGAACCCTTTTTTGCGATGTTTTAAAAATCGGATTGGTATCTAAAACGAATAAGCAACTGATTCAAAGATTAATGATTTAATTGGAATTCAATCATAATCGAATTAGTGACTAATAAATATATAAAATTTTATTATATAAGATAATTTTTAAATATACTATATAATTATTTATCTAATCGTAAACTTAACTTAAACCTTTAAACTTCAAAAAATATATAGTTTTTAAGTTCACTAATATCACACAAAATAAGATAATAAAGTTTATTAGACATATTTTATCAAAAAGATTAAAAAAAATCACCAATCATAATATTCATTCAAGTTGAAATCATCAAAATCAAGACATTTTAAATGGATCAGCCGGTTCTTTCTTTTACCGGTTCAGTAGTTTTTACCGGTCCAACCACAAAATGAACGGGCTAATCACTCAAAAAAATACGGGCTAAACTGGACCGTTTCATGATCCAACTCATCAGTTTTTCGATCTGATCAACCAGTTCGGTTCAATTTTCAAAGCACTGCTTTTATATATCATCATCATCATCATCATCATCATCACCCAGTTTGAAATCCCGCAATGAAACAGGGTTTGGGGAGATCTGATAGTACGCAGCCTTACCCCTACATAGTAGAGAGGCTGTTTCCGGTAGACCCACATGCAAATGAGACAAGATA
>JANVCQ010000231.1:729549-760325 GCA_025531925.1 Erythroxylum plowmanianum
CCCTCCTTCATTTTGCCCGTACTTTGTTGATATTGTTCCTTTTCATCCTTGGGCTTAGGTTTACGACCTCTCTTCTTCGGCGCTTGCGCTTGACCCTCCATTGTCGACTCTTTCTTTGGAATGTAGATGCATCATTCGCATCCTTTGGAGATTCCCTGTCTCTCCATTTAAGAAGAGCTTTTATATATGTAGCTGTTTAAAACTTGGAGTTAGAGTTTTGTCTTCCGCAAGGAACCTACTTGACTGGAGCAGGAATTAGTCTGAGTGTAGCTGACTTAAAAGTACTCTTATAGTTGGAATCCTCCTAAAACACTTTGTGGGCGACAAAAAAACTTTTTAATAAACTTATATTTAGTAACTTTTTAAATAATTTTAATAATTCATAATCGTTATGGAAAATATATCTAGTAAATTAATACTTTATAATTAATTAATAAATTTGATTTAATTAATATTAATAAACTAATTATTTTAAAATCTAAAAAAATTTAAAGAATAAGTTTAATCTAAATCTTGAATAAACTTAATTTAAGAAATTTTATACAAGTAGATCATAATATTAATTAATTAATTAATTCAATTATCATTGTTAAGTATAAATATATGAAGTCATGGCAATGGGCTTGTCCTACCCCATCCCGACCAATTTTTAATCTTTTTAAAAATTTAAAAACAAGTTCAATTTGTTCAATAGCACTTTTTAAATAAGAGCTTTCCTAATAAGTTAGCTGACTGTTTGGTTGTCATTCAAAAAATAACTTTTTTTGAAAGAGTTTCATATAATAGATTGTGTGACAACATAAAAATAAATAATACTTTTAATTTTAACTATATTTTATTTTATAATAAAAATTATTTATGCATATAAATATTATTTAAAATATATTAAACAATATACAAAGCATAATCTATTAATTATTATATAATTTTAAACCATATGAAACACAAATAAAAATACATCTAACTAAATCTTTTATATAGATTATAATATAAATAAAACTAATATAAAATAAACATTAAAACACATAAAAAAGTCAAATAATATATAAATCTCAAAATAAACTTTAAAGGTGTGTTTGTGGATATTGTGAGAATTATGTGTAAAACATAAGGACAAAAGGGACTAAAAAATAGGCTCATTAATTGATTTGAAAATTTTATCTAAAAAAGTATTTTTTTTTAAAACTTCAAATTTAAACTTTTTAAAAAGTTGTAATTTAGCTGCCAAAAAATTATATATATTAAAAAAAGTAATTCTTCATTTTACAACTAAACACTCTCTTTTTTTTTTTAATTTGAGATAAAAAATCAAAAGTTCAATCAAACAGTCATTATCAAAGCCAATCTAGCTTTAAGTTTAAGCTTGGAATTTCGGGTTTGGTCGGCCTTCAAATCGAATCTAAATCTAAAGACATAATATTTAAGATGTGTTCGAATTTAGATAACTTCAAGCCTAATACGTGCCGTTTCCAACCATACTCCCTACTTAGGGAGGCATGAGGCATGCAATTTTGTGCCCGTTGAAAGTAAAAAGGTGTGAAGGTTTAGACGTAGACATAGATATCTGATTTCGGATCCGACCCAACTTGACAAGAAGTTATCAGGTTTAATTTGGATCGGGCTCGAGTTGCATTTAAATGCATTTTTTTAAAAAATACAAAAAAATAAAATTTAATTTAATTCAACCCGATCTATTTTTATCTTTTAATTAAAAATAAAAAATGTGTTGTTTTGTATAACTATTGGGTCTCGGATTAGGCCGAACTTAAGAAGCCCAAACTCGAGCCTACCTTATAGACTGATCAACCCAAGCTTATTCTGTCCACCTTTGAACAAATTAAAATAGACCCGGACCAAGTATCATCCTTACTCCTTTCCTCGTGCGTGATCCAAAGCATGTTTTTCGTTTAAACAAGCCTTTGACCTCTTTTTCGTGACAGCAACAAAAGCTAAGCTGTACCAATTCTTGAATTCCCTCCGATTCAATTCACCATATTTCTTATCCCATGTGGGCCAGTTCAACTACCTATCCAACGGTCAACTGAAAACAAGAACAAAAGATAAAAACAAAAATGGCAAATAGTTAAAAAGTTGTATGATTGTTCTTGTCCTGATGCGGTGGACTTGGGAATGTCCACATGGCAACGCTCGATAGGAGTCAAAAGGTTGGCTGTATGTCGGCAAACGGAACTCACCTTCCCTGGTCCAAATCCAACGCGCCACCAACTCACTCACTGTCGGGGTGTTGTCTTCTTCTTTTTCTTCTTCTTCTCTTTTTTAGATTTTAACGACAGGTTACGGATAAACCCACTTCAAAAAATTCACCTTTTTAACTTTTTTTTTGGACTTACTATAGTACAACGAAGTCTCTGTTTTCGTCTTCTTCTTGTTTTTCTCCATTTGTTCGATATTTTTCTAGTACTACTGGTCGGAGACGTACAACGACATGTCGTTTGTGGGGGGGTTGGTGATCGGAGTTGTCTTCGGGTTGGCGTTGATCGTTGGCTTTGTCCGGTCGGAGAATGCCCGATCTAAGCGTCGCACTCAACTTGTTAGTGCTTGGTTTAAGATGAGTGAAGGGAGTTCTTTGGTTTATGCGTCTTGGTGGTGTTTGATGGGTGTGCTTGTTTTTCAGGCAGCGACTGTGGCCGCTTTTGCGAGAATGACGGTGGAAGATTCTAGAAAGATCTTGCCTCCTCAGTACTACCCTCCTTGGGTCGTCTTTTCCCAACGTCAAAAGGTTGAACTTTTTACCTCTCCATCTTTGTTTAAATCTTGTTTGTCCCTAGTCAGGTTACTGAGTTGAGTGTTTGTGACGTGACCTTAGTTGAACTGGCTTAATGCCCATCTTACAAAAATCTGGCCTTTTGTTAACGAGGTAAGTTGTCTTTTTCCTTTTCTTTTCTGGGTTTTAGTTTACTTCCTCTCCTTTTTTTTTTCCCCCCCACTTTGTGTTTTGTTTCTTGTGTGTGTGTGTGTATAGGCAGCATCAGAGCTAATTAGGGCTTCAGTGGAGCCTGTTTTAGAGCAGTATAGGCCAATTATATTGTCCTCTCTCAAGTTCTCCAAGCTTACACTTGGTACTGTTGCTCCTCAATTTACAGGTCCGTTAGTTTACAGTTTCATCTTCTGTTGATTTTGGTATTGAATTTACTCTTGGTATTGTTGGTCTTGCTACTTCGGTATTGTTTTTTTTCCCTTTAATGCTTAGTGGTCCACAAAGGATTGAGCTTTTGTTCTTGGGACCTTCTTAGTGGTCCATCCTGAGTTCTTGTGTGCTTGTCAAATGTAATTTCATGGTATATAGCCACATATCTGTATAACCCTTACGATTGTATAACTCGGCGTATAGAAAGTTGGTTTCAGCTTCTTATCACTCATTGTGCTCTTTTAGGGGTCTCAATAATTGAAGATGGCAAAGATAGCATCACTATGGAGTTGGAAATGAATTGGGATGGGAATCCAAGTATAATACTCGATATTAAGACTAGGCTTGGCCTTGCATTGCCTGTCCAGGTAATCTTTTGCTCATCTTGTCTGCCTGTGTATGGTATATCTGAAATATCATCCGCAAGCAAAGGCAACCTGTTCACATGATCTTTTCTTCTTAATCATAAGTGCCCGTACTCTTTTTCTTTAACTGTATATCACCTCATCAACCTTCCATGGTAGGTTGCCAATATCCGAATGATTTACTCTGATCCATACAGGTAAAAGATATTGGATTTACGGGGGTTTTCAGGTTGATCTTCAAGCCGCTTGTTGAGGAGATACCTTGCTTCGGAGCTGTTTCTTATTCTTTAAGACAGAAGGTGTAGTGGCTAATATCCAAGAGTTCTTTGGAAGTTTCTTTTATAAGATTAGGAGGATATGTTCATACATGCAAGCACCTCTGTACAAATCCTTTTACACAGATGAATGCAGTATGTTCAGTTCAGATGCAAAACAAGCATACAGATATAAGAAAACATTTGGTTCCTTTTAACTTGCAGAAGAAGTTGGATTTCACTCTTAAAGTTATTGGTGGTGACATATCAGCAATTCCAGGACTTTATGGAGCTATTGAGGTTTGTGAATTTAGTGTTGACTTGTCTGATTTCACTACCTAGTATGTATTATTGTTCACTATATCAGTTTCATTTGTTTTATTCAAAGTTCTATTTCTTAAAAGTTAGTTTTTTCTGGTTGAATACTTTTAGTTTTTTCTGGTTGAATACTTTTATCTACTTAGAACTAAATTTTCACTACCTTTTAATTCTTATATTTCAACCCTAGTGGTTGTAGATGCCAATCACAAAGTATTGAGTAAGGTCTTTCTGAAAATCATTCCTCGTTAGATGGATGATGTCTTTTGGTTCAGAAAGCCTTACAAAATGTCACCTTGTTCACATCTAACCTTAAGCTCTGCTGTGAAATCTTATTGTGTCTAGTGGTAGTGGAATGCATGGAGCTGTGGTTTGTTATTTTTCATGATAACTTGAAGTAGATATAGTAACAGTCATCATCCACCTTACAGGAGACAATACGAGATGCTGTCGAAGATTCCATTACATGGCCTGTTCGGAAAATTGTTCCAATTTTGCCTGGGGATTACAGGTATTTTGAGAACCATGATAGAAAGCTTTTCATCATTTGGCAATTCTTCTTCATTGCCATTTCCTTTGAAACTACCTTGGAACAAGGAGGCATTCGAGTACCCCTGTACAACCCAGCTCCCTTATGCATATAACTAGTGATACTCTTTTCTCTCAAAACAACATGCTGACCTATTCAGAAAGACTGATGGTATTTTATGTGGGTTCCTTTGTGCTTGAATGCTTTTCGTAATTTTGAAGCTATAATGTTTCTTTTTCAGTGATCTGGAGTTGAAGCCTGTTGGAATACTTGAAGTGAAACTGGTTCAAGCGAAGGAGTTGACAAATAAAGATCTTATTGGGAAATCTGATCCCTATGCTGTACTATATGTACGCCCTATCCGAGCCAAGATGAAAACCAGCAAAATTATTGTAAGATAATTCTGATCTTTCATGTGTCTTCTTTCTTTTAACTTGATCTGAAATTAATTTGGTATCCTCCTTGCAGAGCAATGATCTGAATCCAATCTGGAATGAACATTTTGAATTTGTAGTCGAAGATGCAACCACTCAACACCTGGTGGTAAGAATCTATGATGATGAGGGCCTGCAGGCTTCTGAGCTTATAGGATGTGCTCAAGTGCAGCTACGTGAGCTTGAACCTGGCAAAGTCAAGGATGTGTGGTTGAAGCTGGTTAAGGATTTGGACATCCAAAGAGATAATAAAAACAGGGGGCAGGTAACAACGCTAGTAGCCTGATATTGCAATAACTGAGTATGAAGGTCATACAATGCCTTTGGTATATCTAGAAAAATGAAAGTTCTAACTTGTTGAGGTTTGAAATTGATTAAACAAGAAGACTTCTGATGAAAGTTTGTTTTTACTTAATGACTACTTAATGTTTTGTAGAGTCTTTGAAGCTTGTCTCCCTCTATATCTGCGATTTTCTTTTTGCTGTTACCTTTTCAAGGTAGAACATTGGGGAGGGAGTAGGGTACATTTTGTCAAGGAACCTTATAACTCAGGATGATTGTCTTAACTTTTAGCTGCAGAAAATGGACTCTGAGATTGAGTAGTTCAGGATCAATTAGAGTTACCTTAGTAATCAAAATGTTGCCTTATGTGTTGTATAGGATAGACTTGATAAATTTTCACACTTTTCCCAACTGTTATGTGGTTTTAGGTACACTTGGAGCTTTTGTACTATCCTTTTGGCATGACAAATGGTTTTGTCAATCCTTTCTCTTCCAACAATTCATTGACCTCATTGGAGAAGGTTCTTAAAGGTAGCATGAATGAAGTTGACATTAATGAAAATGGGAAAGACATCACAGAAAAGAAAAGGGATGTCATTATTAGAGGAGTTCTTTCTGTGACTGTGATATCTGCTGAAGACTTGCCTCCGGCAGATTTGATGGGTAAGGCTGACCCATATGTTGTACTCACGATGAAGAAATCCGGCACAAAAAAGAAAACCAGGGTAAGTTTGTAACTCCTTGAAGTTGAGATTTTTCTAATTTTCATCTCAGATTTCCATCGCCTTCCTGTAATTGTTATTACTGTAGTTTTAGTTTCGGTTTTGTAGTACCAAGCATTCAGTGGTTGTGTTTGTTTGTGAGTTCCTACTGTTTTGGTCTATTATAGTATTCAATCTCTCCAGTCTTAACTACTTTTTACAGGTAGTAAACGACAGCTTGAATCCCGAATGGAATCAAACTTTTGACTTCGTTGTAGAGGATGGATTGCACGATATGCTAATCCTTGAAGTTTGGGATCATGATACTTTTGGGAAGGTAAAATTCGTCCTCTATGTTCTTCTTCCAAGAAGATTGAGAACAATATTCCATAAAAAGTAACTAAGCTTATTAGCAGAATACATTCTCATCTAGGTAACTTAAACGAAGCAGACTTTCGGGGCTTGGTAGGAAATTAGTTTTTCTGTTTCTTCCATTATATAATGGAATATTTTCATGTAGGACTACATGGGAAGGTGCATCTTGACTCTCACCAGAGTCATATTAGAGGGGGAATACAATGACCAGTTCCAGCTTGATGGAGCTAAATCTGGAATCATAAATTTGCAGCTAAAGTGGCTTCCGCAACATATTTACCGTGATTCCTAAGAAATCGCTATTCAATAAGCAGTCGGTGAAGTTTTGCTACAGAATCATAGGACACACTTTATGGACATTTGTGTTTGTAGAATATTAAAAAAAATAACACAACCTGTATCCATGAGGCAAACTCTTCCCTTCATTGTACATAATATCACTGTGCCACATCAAGCACAGTCTGAGCAGAAGTTCTGAGGAAGAAAACTTGCCTGTTACATGTGAGTGGAGAGAAAAGGAGAGCAATGAAATGTTTTATCGTTCAAGTTTAGACCTCATGTAATAATCCTGTTGTATTCATTTTTGGTTAATCGAAGATTATAAGACTGCTTTTGTTATGCTTTTGTTTCGAATGCAAGGTTAGATAGTTAAGCAGTAACCGAACTGACATTATGCATGTAATGAAGAATGGATTACAGGATAAATTCCAGAAAGAAGCATCTTATTCCACAGAGTGTTCTGATATAGTCAGTTCATGGTTCTTGGAAGCTTCATCAACCCACTTGAATGCTCTTGAATACAGTAATGTACCATGATTGAGGTTTCATGTCAGGAACTGGGAATCCAATCAACATTCCTCAGGTGATGTTTCTTCAGCTTTCTTCTTCTCAGACTGGTTCCCCTGAAGAAACAAACACAGTTCTTATAAAAGCATTCATTGGTATCCAACTTGCATCACATGATTGATTAGCTTCAATCTGTAACAGTATAGTATTGTTCTCACCAATACTGATTCTGCAATTCGATCCTATCAGTTGGCACTTTTTTACCAACATCATTGCGATTCCAGTGATAGAATGCGTGGGTTCTATTCAGTATCTCCAACGTAGAATGTCCATAACTAGCTTCTCTGAAGGCAGAATAATCTGGTTGTGGATCTCTAAACATGTATCATCAATGTCAATGTTTCTTCTTGTTAGAAAATAAAAGATTTAGTTTGATTTCCTTTCCTAATTTCTAGTTGTTTCTATAAATTCAATGTATTCTATAATAAATAAAAACGAAAGAAAATAAAGGTTTCCTAAAAAATCCTACACTTATTCATATTTTAACTCTGTTTCATGAACATAACAGCAACTCATCTGCTTCACTTACATTCCTGCAAGACCACCTTGATTTCCTCCATCTCCAACAGTAATGAAAACCGGGGCAGATTTGTCAGGTATAGGGTATCGTATACCCTGGTCGACACATTATAGTGTACGTTAGAAATCCGATACTGAAATTGAATTTTTAAGGAACAAAAGTCTATCAGATCAATAATCTTTCTTGGACATAATCACTTGTACAAAAAGGAGTCTGAGAGCAGAATCATACTGGTCTTTCATAAGCATGAACATGTCCAGCAAATATCATGTCAACTTCGAAATGCACAAGCCACTCCTCAAATACTACTCTCATACTTTCACCTTCCATGAAGTGTGCTTCGTTACTGTTGTACATAGGAACATGCATAAGAACAATGAGCCAAGGTGTCTCCTCCCTGTTATCCTTCGTCAGTTCTTCTCTTAGCCACCTCCACTTAGGTGTGTACTGTCTGCTCAAAGAACTGCATAAGTTATAATCTTACGAGCATTAGTAAATGCAATAAGTTCTGTGAGAATCAGAGAAGAGAAAGTGTTACCAAATGGAGAATAGCTAGATAGTACAATGATATGTGCAGATGCACGTCTAACAGCATATCAGAGGGGATTGCTGCTTTTAGAAGCTAAATGAGGGGTAGGATACCGATGAAGGTGGGATTTGGAAGGAGTTACTTCCCTCTGAGTAGAAAGTACGGTTCCAAAGAGTTAGGAACTGAAAAGAACCGCTGGAATCACTCATCAACATTTGCAGAACAAAATACTAAGTTCAGATGAAATAACAAGAACTTACCATGTAAGGCAGCACACCAAATCCAAGGCTGATATGCAGCACTTGGTTCAACACAACGACCCCATGTGTCCCATCTTGTACCAACGTCATTATACTTGATCTCCAACGAACAACAGAGTACCTGCTCCACTCTGGATATAATGTTCAAGGGTTGACAGAGAATTATATGTTTGGCCTAGGTCACCTGTATGTTACAATGATCAATGTCATGCCTACCGAAACCTAGAAATATACTGCACCTACAAGATTCTGCAGATAAGAGAAACAAACTTACCAATTATTCCAAATTTGTAGGAATCATCAGGGTTTATCTTTGGGGTTGTTTGAAACCAAAATTCACGAGAAGATTCACCATTACCAATCTTGTAATAGTACTTGGTGTCATGCTGGATGGAACAAGAGAGCAGGTAAACTAAATAATTTAAATTTCTGTTCATCCAGAGAACTAGGAGCATCAAAGATTTGACTTAGATTTGTAAGGTTTCAAGCTGTGAATTACCTTGAGGTCATCAAGGAGACGCTGGTGGATGTAGCCAGACTTGTATTGGTAGAAAGTGTAGTTAGTGAATGTCCCTTCTGCTGCAAAATCACACTTATTCACAGAGGTACCGTATTGAACTTGGCTCAGCCCTGGTTCATCAGGTGTCACCCATGAGACTATCACAGCTTTTCCATCATAGTCACCTTGTGTTATATGTACCTAAACAAGGACAATTGCTTTTAAATTACGGTTATACTGCAAGTGATTGCGATTTCCGGATCACAATCGGAAAAGTTGCAAGCATTCTCGGATTCTCACACAAAACCATCAAAAGTTGCAGAGAAAAGATCACCTGTTGAGGAGCATTATGACCCTTTGGAACGGCAAACACTTCATGGTTGAGAGGGATGTCTACGGACGGCCACTCCGATCGGATAAAGCTACTTGTTGTTCCGGCGATCACATTAGTGACTGAAGCAAACAAGTGACACAATGTCAATACCAAACGGGACAACATCAACTTCTTGTCAACCTTTGTCATGATGGTTGAATCAATCACCCAACACAAGTTCTGTACAAAAGGCAAATCCAATATCGGGACAAAACAGAGCATAAGCTTAAGCATGTATCAAAATCAAAGATTGAATCTTTATTCCATTTACTGTTTCAAAACCTCAACTTTTCAGAGACCCTTTTAAACTCTTCCACAAAATCCTCCAAAAGGAAAACGATACAGACATGAACCCGAGCAAAGTTTACGTACCTTCTAAGAGAGCTTTATGTACCAACAACCGTATTTAGACAGACAAAACCTACGTTTGTTGTTTGGAACATTCAATTTATTGTCATGGAAGACGTGCCACTCCATTATTGGTATTTATCCCTGAGCTCCCATACCTCTAACTGTCCCTGTCATGGGAAAGTGATCAAGATGTATGGTTGTTAGATCTCCAAAGATCCAAGCAAAGGAAATACGATTTTCAATGTCAGAAATCTGGTCTCAAAGTGTTTTATCTACAGATATTTTTAGGATTAAAAGAAAGTGATCCAAGCTCTTAGATCTGTTCCATGAATTTATCTACTCTGTTCCACAAATATATGTGGATAATGGTGAGTTTACCAGAACAGGGCTTGGGTTGCAGGGTTTTCCGGGGTCTCTGGACTGTGGCTTATAGGAACTTCAACCATTGATTTCAGTTGGATTTAGTGGTCCATGATGATCTTGAAGTAGTTTACTTGTATCTAGACATCATACAATCATGGAAAACTTAATGGTACAAATGAATTGGAAGATAATATATTAGTTGTATGAAACAGAACTGACGACTGCTCAAAACTAAACCTAATGGTAATGATGATCATATTTCAGAGCCTTTGGTACATCTGGATCCTTAACATATCTACCAGAAAAGGAGAAAACATGTCAAAGAAAATGTTGGGTCCAATAAAGAATCTAACCATGCCGATTCCATATCAACAAATCAAACTATATATCATCATATTTAGCTTCGGTTCTAGTTATGATCATGTCCATGTTTTGATTGAAACTATGATTTCTAATGCATTTGCCCTTAGTTTCAAAACCCTTTAGTGACAAACTGTAAGACTGAGTTTGTTAGATTAAGACATAAGTTGACTTAGTTTCATAAACCCTTTAGTGACTAAAACTGTTAAGACTGAGTTTGTTAGATTAAGATATGAGTTGACTCGAATTTGATAGGCTTATTCTTTATGAGGAAGCTTACACGTAACATGCCAATGATAAGATACTATATTCATCATTTCAAAGACTTCACATTTTGGTGTTTAAGAGGACATACAGGTCGACCGAGCCTGGCGTGTTTTGGTTTGACTTGACATAAACAGCTTATCCGCATCCAGCATAAACGCGTTTAGACCATGACACTTAGCCACTAAGTCATGTCAGTCTTTTCACAAACTGTGTACTAAGCATACAGTTCTAAGCTTCTTTTGTTAGGTGTCTCCAGTGTCAGGTAGCCATCGATCAACAAAGCAAGACCACGCATTTCTTCCGTAATTGACCTGCTTATTCTCTGTAAGTTTCGTTATCTTTGTTGTCCTTTTCAACTTCTAAACGACTAACACTTATTCTTTCAACAGAAAGAAAATATCAGGGAAATCTCCATTGTTTTGATAAAGACAATATAACAACACCTTTGATAATTTTAATATAAAAGAACAAAGAGAGAAGAAGGTGCTGTGTAGATTTCGTACAGAAAGTTACAAACTTTAAGAAGTGTTGCGCAGATTTCGTTTGGGAAATTGACTAGGAAAATTCCTTGTGGCTTATATTGAACGAATGGTCGCGACCCATGTAGACATTAAGCAACCATTCAACACCTGTTGTCTCGCTCTGCGCGTCTCTGTTTTTGTGTGTAGAAACTAGGATCAGAGTAACCAGTCAATCCATGGAAGACCCATCATCGACGGAAGAGATGTCGAAGGTTCTTGAAGTTCTTGAAGCTCTCAAACAAGCGTCTCAGGAACTCCAAACCCACCCAAGTCCCGGAAATGGGCAGTCCAACACACCAGCCATTAAAGCTTTGTTAGAGCTCGAAACAGAGTCAGACGCGCTTTTGTCCAAAGACCCGCATCTCTCTACACTCTCTCAACATCTTTCCAACCTCAAGTCATTGGTTGACACTCTCCAGAGCTCTCATGGACTTATAAACTTCTTGACTCGACGAGTCTCCACTCACTCCATATCCCGAGTCGCCGGTTCGATCGAGACAGAGATTCAAGCCTGGATCGACCGTGAAACCGTTGAGAAATTGTTACGATTTCTGAAATTTCCTGCAGATAACGAGGACGAGTTGGTGGGTTTGTTAGAACAATTAGAGAAGCGAGCCTCACAAGGGTTTGATCCAGAGTTGCAAGCCTTGGTTTTGAAGTCGAAGGTTTTGTCATATCTCGAACGAATTCTCTGCGACAATAGTTTTTCACAGAGTTTCAGAGAACAGTGTGCTTTCGTCATAGCAAGTTTGATCCAATTCAACAAAAATGTCTTTGCGGGTCAGGTGTTAATGGGTCCTCTTGTTCATGCTCTGCTCTCAATGGCTTCACGTAAATCGATGGAAGTCCTATGCTTATTTATCAAGTCAATTAAATCTCCATTAGTAGATGAGATCGAGTCCAATGGGGGAATACCCAGAATCATATGTTTCATGGACTATAAAGACTTGCAAATTCGTGTTTTAGCTATGGACACGATTCTTGAAATTGGTTATTTCGGTCGAAAAGAGGCCATTGATGCTATGCTCAAAGAAGGGTTAGTACAAAAACTGGTAGAGCTACAGAGATCAGAACTTGGTGGGGATTTGATTGACATGGGAATATCTGATGAGAAAGAAAACAGAGACGGTGAAGGAAACAGAGAGAGCATAGTCAGAGAGACCAGAGAAAAGAGATTAATATTGGAAAGTCGTCCATTTGCGAGCTGTGTGGCGAGATTTGCAGTGCAGCTGGAGGTTGGAGAAGGGTTGAGGCAAAGAGAGAAGAGAGCGTTTAAGCAAGAGATATTGGAGAAAGTGAGGGAAGTCTCTGTCTCTGATGCTGAGGCAGCCACCATTGTAGCAGAGGTCTTGTGGGGCTCTTCACCTTAAAAAACAGAGTCACTAGAAAATTCTTTTCTTGTTTTGCATATATGGATGAATTTAGTTAAGGGTGAATCAATCTGAACATAAAAATTAGTTTTTTTATTTAAAAAAAAAATTAGTTTTTAAAATTTTTTGTATATGTAAATATATTATTTTTAAATAGATAAATTAGATCTGAATTAGAAAATTAAAATTAAATAACAAAATTTAAATTAACACATGTTCTCTCTTGGCAAATTATAATTTACAAATTTTTTATTTTAACTGTTAATTTTTTTGGTTATACTTACAAAAATAATATCACTTTTACTTCAAATAATTATTTAATTATTAAGTAAAAATCTCATTTTATTTGAATTAGTTTAGATTTATCAAAATTAACCCTTTTTAATTTGAATTTAACTCAACATTCAATCAATTTTAATTTAAACTCAAATAAATTTCGACTAATTCGAACTAATTTCCGAGTAAATTTATATATTGTTAATGAAATAATATAAAGTTATTTCTAATGCATATTAAATAAAATTTTAAATATATTAAATAAATTATTTCACAAACTGATTAATTAATAGATATTTTAAATATAAGATAATTTCAATTATAAATTTTTTAAAAAATAGGCATGATGTTAGGAATGGTTAGAATGGGCTACAACACAAAACCATAACTCGCATCCAACTTCTAAAATGTTGGGCTCATTCTCTACCCCATGTACATTTCATTCATTTAATATAAATTCCCAAATGACAAGTTTGGAGTTTTCATGAGTTGGGCCTGACTCGCTCTTGTTTTATTCGACATTTAAAAATCAATTCGAGTTTAATTTGAAATTTAATTATTAAAAAAAAGAGTTTGGATTGTGTGGGTCAAATTTTGGGTCAATTCTCTAGATTTGAGTCCAATTAATTTGAATATAATATGTTGTTTTTAAGTTAAATAGACCAAATAAATATGTCAAAAAGCTAAACAATGTGAATAGAGGAAGTGGGTAAAAGAAAGAGAGAAAGAAATATGAGAAAAGCAGATTACTTGTTTTTGTTAGGGGTGACATTTGAACCCGGATTAGCATTCAACTAGTGAGATCCGAGTTGACAGGGTCTTGGGTTTGATTTAAAAAAAAAGGATCTCAAATTAGGCTTTAACTCGTGCTGCTAAAACTCGACAACTATAAAGAAAATGATATTATTTTATAAAATATGAGGTTAATTTCTATTTTAAATTTAAAAAATAAAAAATAAGGTCAGACTTGATTGATAGGGATGACATTTGGATCCGAATTGACATTCAACTAGTGAGATTTGAGTTGACAGAATCTTGGGTTAGATTTTTTAAAAAATAGGATCTCGAACAGGGCTTTGACTCGGGCTGCCGAGACTCGATGACTATAAAAAATGATATTATTTTATAAAAAATGAAGTCAATTTTATTTTTAATTTAAAAAATAAGAAATAAAGTCGGACCTGGCCAAATTAGGTTGGGCCTCAGGCCATGCTGTCTTAAACCTAAACCCGAATAAAAATTCGAGCCCAACTCATTATTATCCCTAATTTTTTATAGATCATTTGGGTAGGTTATTCTTAGTTCTTTTTGGACATAATTGCTCACAGAATGGAAAGGAAATCTACAACCTCACATCACTGGCTCTTCCAACTAAAGGCTGAGCAAATAAAACCCAGTCCCCATGCTTGTTTCGGCTTCTTGAATGTGGCCATATATGCCTCCAACCTAGCTTAGCTCACCTACTCTATCACCACTTTCCTTCACCATCACTTGACCAAATACCAAATAGGGTTCATCTCAAGTTGAATATATAGCTTCTTAGTTTGTTTGGGACCATAATGAGTTAGATTATAATAAATTTTAGTTTAATTAAATTTTAAAAACTGAGTATAAGTACTAACTTGATCGGACTCTACATTTATACAAAAGATTAAGCACATTTTTATGTTGAATTCAGATATTTTTAACTCTAGTTTAAGTCCAATTCATCTTAAACTTAGGCCGAACAGTTCCAAATCAAATCAATTCACTAAAAATTTAATTGGTTTGACTAATTCAATTTTAAAAACTTTGAATCAATCAATTTTCTAGTTTGATTTATTTGAATGATTATTATTATTAAAAATCAGTTAGTTTATTAATAAATCTGTGAGTTTCCTTAAATTAATTAGTTTTCATAAACTAAAATTAATTAATTAATTAATTTTTATTTAATTGTCTCCTTCTTCGATTAAAATTTAACATTTTTGAATGGTAAGAATAATTTCCTTATTTAAAATTCCCTAATTTTATTTTGATATATTAATTATTATAATTCTCTTTTTGTTGGAAACTTGATTATCCAATTCCAATCTTGCTCTTCGATGTTGGATCACACATTTATATTACATCTTCCTCTCCAAATAATGTAAATTTACTCCTTTGTGAACAAAAGATCAGAGATTTGATTCACGGAAACGACTTTTTTGTAAATAATGCAAAGAGAAAGTTTTGTATATTGATAACATTCTCCCGACTTTCGTAAAGCAAGGAGCCTTCTGCACTGAAGTACCTTGTGTTGTGTTTTTTTCCATCTCTAAAGGTTTTTTTTTTTCTCTTCTCTCTAATTTTAATGTGAAAATTTCCCAACAATATTAGCTATGTCTCTATTTGGTTTTAAAACACATGTATTGTTACTTCCAAGCATACGAATTATTAACATTTCAAATGATGATCACAAGTACATCGAAAGTTAAATAGTGGGAAAGTGATATTGTTGAGATATGGAGCCTAATAATATATTTTGGACTTTACGCCAGGGGCTCAAGGTGAAAATACGTTATGTCTTTTGTATTTTCTTGGGGGTATAAATATGTTCTATTCTCCTAGTGTACCTACTTTGAAAACAATTCATAGTGAAATAAAACTTTAGCCACCCGTGGACGTAGCCAAATTTTGATGAATCACTTAAATTTGTGTTTGTTTGTGATTTTTGCACTTGTTATTTGATTATTATGATTGATCCTTTGTAACAGATATGTGTATTGAAATATGCAATTTTATAACTAATAAGTAAAGTATCTCGATTGAGGATTTGGTGGAGAGTTACATAAGCATTATAACATGTGATTACTCATCTAAACACCAAAGTTAAGATCCTTTAGACAAAGGTAAAAGAGACAAATTTCTCTTGTAATATAATAAACTTTTGAAAAATTCTTTATGTTAAAATTCTTGAAGAATTTTTTTTATATTTTTAGAAATTTTTTCTCTTAATAATAAAAAATGATGAAGTACACGTAATGTAAACATAGCACGTGAACTAATCAAATATTACTTACACGACGATTTAATATATTTCTTAAATGTGAACTAAACTAATTAAATTCAACTCAGACTAATAATTAATTATAATTATCGAATTTGAGAGTTAAATTGAGTTACCATGTTAGTAACATTTAATTAATATGTTCATACATTTTTTATTTTAGTCCGGGAATATCATCTTGTATTATTTTAAAAAAAGTTGATAAACTAACCTTTTTTTTGTTTTTTTTTTCTTATTTATATCATAACTTTTATGATCACCGATGTGAGTTCCGTACCGCATCGGCCTAAAATTGGTATCGAATTTTAAGTTTTGGTATCGGATGTAAATACCAATCAGTACCAGCCCATTTTGGCTATACCGATCGGTATTCAAAATACCGGCCAAATACTGGCTGACACCGAAAATTTTAAAACATTGGGGGACTTTTTTGCAAAATTTTCAAAATTTCCCTCCCTCCTTTCCTCCTACCTCTTCTTCTCCCCTTTTTTTTCAAAGTTTTTAAAATATTAATAAATATTTTATTACTAATAATAATTATAAATGAAATAAAACTTAAAAATAAATTATTTTTATTTTATTACTAATAAATTATTTTTATTTAAATTTATTTTAATATTTTATATAATATTTATTAATAAATATTAATAAAATATTTTATTTTTAAAATAAATAATTTTAAAATTATTATTTATAAACTAATATTTATTTTATATTTTTAATTATTAAATCAAAATTTATATATTTTAAAAATATATTTTATATTTAATTATATTTATTAATAATTATTAAATTAATTTTATATATTAAATTAAAATTGTGATTATGTCCAATTAAATGTAAAATGAAATGAAATGTGAAAAAACAACAATTCTAAAAAATAATTCAAAATTTTGATAAAATAGAAAATAATTAATAATTCAAAATTTTGAATTATTTTCATTATTTTACAATAAATTATTATATTTAGATAATTATTATATATAGATAATTATTATATATAGAAATAATTAGAATATAATAGAGATATATATAAACTAAAATGAATAAGATATAAACAAAAAACTAACTTAAATAATCTACAATTTTACAATATGGGAATGAACTATTTTGTAATTTTTAAAAAAATTCAGAGACTATTTTATAAATTTAAAAAATTACCTAAAATGATACTCGATATTAACCAATATCGTATAGTACTGTACCAGAACTCAATCAGATACCAAATTTAATACGATATTCGTAACATTGCTTATGACCTAGTTGAACAAAGATGGCAAGAAAAAGCCAAGGAATGTATGTAATCTATTTTTATTCTGTCAAATGTCAAGTGGGCATTTCAGGGGAATTGGAATCTTGGCAGTGTTGTTCTCATATTCTTCCATTAAAATAGCTGAAATGGACAAGGCATCTTCCAGGAATCACCTAAAATAAGAAGGGCTTTCTTTGAAAGTGGCGTCAAGCTGCATGGATTTGACAGGGTAACCTGACAGTTCTTTCCTTGGATGCTTATAAAGATTCTATATATATAAATGTATACATCCATAGTGTTACTGTCACCAATTAAATTACCTTTACATAACAGCTTAACATAATATAGTGAAACGATCACTTAACAAAAAGAACAATATAAGCAAGTTTGAATGGTTTATACCCTTTGCAAATTGCTACCACATCTAACCATTTTCAATTGATTGTATTAAAAAGTAAACAAATTCCAGAATTTTAATGCTTTTGAGAAGATCTGACCTAGTCATGTGGTCCATTGTGTTTTGGAATTTCAATAGATATATACTACAATTATACCAAGTTGAATTTAAGTGATAAAAAAATGTTGGAAACATCTCTTCATCAATCAATTTTGAACAAGTAGATAAGTTAAAATAGGCTAAATTCCATAAAATGAATATCACAATCTTATATTAATAATGATAAGACCAATAAATCTTTTTATATCAATTGATAAAAAGGGAAATTAATTAATTATTTTAAAATTATGATTATCTTATATTTATACTAAAATTATTATTGAAAGAATCAAACCATAAATCATGTTTAAGTTCTAAGTTATATAGAGAAAATTTGGTCAATTTGGATTCCTAAAAGGCATATTGTGAGAGCTGACGATCGTGAAGAGAAGAAGGGCTTGTGTCTCGACTAGCATAAGTGGAGTCTCACTTACAATTAATCTTTGTTTACTTTTACTCTTTTATGAAAATTTTCCCTCATTAGTTACTTAAAAAATGTATAGACTGAAAATTCATGATACAACTCTTTTAAAACATATCGGTAAAATATTCCACTAGTCTAAAAGTTACAACAAAAAGAACCTTGCTCGTTCATGCAATTTAATAATGTAACATTCTTGAATGATTTCAACCGGAATAGTATCAGTATGAATATTTGTCTATGACTCTTATTTATCATTATATCAAATTGATAAAAAAAAGTAGTCATTAGTGCAAAAAGTACTTTTCCTCCATTAAGTTAGTGGCCTTTATATATATATACTTGTCTTTGTGGCCACTAGACATTAAGTGGAATCCTTAGTGTTCACTAGTTTGGGGGCATTAGATTCTAAGTGGAATCCTTAATGAGTAGTTTTACTTAAAAAATTTAATCATTTCAATCTTTTAAATGAGTGATAAGACATTTAATAACCTATATTAGTATTTATATTTGAAAATTAATGTGCAAAATTAACGAGCACACAATTTTGTTTGGTTATATTATAAAGTTATTTTATATGATCATTAATTAGATATGAGTTTAGGTTGTCCAAATCCAAACTGACCTTACTTTAATTCTTTAAAATAAAAAGATATCGTTTTATTTAGAAAAGTTAGGTTTCAGTTGGTGTGGGTCTGGAAAGCTCAGACACAGACCTAATTAGAAAAAGACGTTTTATATTTTTAATTTAAAAAAAATTGACGTGATCGATCTATTGTTATCTCTAATTAAAATGAGAAAATTTTAATTAATTTTGGTGCTTAGATAACAAAATTTAATATTTTATTTTTTAATTTCAAAGATATATTAATTTATTAGAAATAAGAAAATATAATCTTAAATTTTGTTAAAATTAACATATAATAAAAGATGAAATGCCAAGAAATGAAATTTTCTTAACTTTCCTTTATTTTCCTTCAATTAAAGAAAAATTCTTATTAATAAGGTTCTAAATTAGAAAGATTATTATTTTTACATATCATAATTGTAAAAATTACTAAAGATATATAATGATTATTTAATTCATCTTTTAAAATTTAAAGGATCAAATAAAATTTTATTAAAATATTTTTTCTTCTTATAATAAAATGACAACTAATAATTACCAAAATTAAAAAAATTTAATTTATGATTTAATATAAATTTTTTTATTATATCATGTCACAAATGTCTCTTATACCTATAAACAAATTATTGAAATTTAGACTTGTAAAAAATTATTTAATATTTTTAGTCTATATATATCTTATTTCATCGTAAGCATTATATCGAAGTCCCGTTGAGGTGTAGAATTTGAAAAGGTCAGATAGTATACCCCTACCGAGTAGAGATGTTATTTCTGAAATATATATCTTATGTAAATATAAAAAAAAATCTTTAGAAAACTAAAAAAGGGTAAGTAAATTGAACAATTAACATTTTATTGCCATCTGTAAGATAAAATAGAAGATATTACGATTGAGAGAGAGTGAGGAAAATTCTGTGTAACTCAATATATCCGACAGGTCTTACTATATGTCAATCCAGTCATAATCATCTTCTCCAACTTTTCAAATATACAAGATGGATTCTCACAATGTAATGAAGTTGGAAGTTGTACAGGAACATGTGAGATTCGTATCTCACAGGAGAACAATAGGCACTTAGAAAAATATCAAAAATCTGTAATATATCAGCAGTCACTATTGTACCAAAACCAACCGAGCATGGGGGGTGATTTTTGTACGAGCATGGCTTATATATCATCAAGAAGGAAAGGAGGGTGAACCAAGAATTGCATAACCGTCCACCAGCGTCACAAACATTAAGAAAAGGAGGTGGAGGGTCCACTGTATCGTATGGTTTCGACACGACGCAGCCTCTCCGTCAGGTGGGGTCCATAATAATGGCAGGGGAAGGAGCTTACAATGAAGACAGTCTTGTTCTTGTTGATGGTCTCGTCATTTAAATAACACACGTTATATGTCTACGAACAGAAGTATTGAGAGAAGAGAACAGTATAGCAGAGAGGAGAGGAGAGGAGACGAGAGAATATAATTTTTTTTCTTTTTTTGTTTTGGTTTTTGATGATTGAGAAAAGGAGAAAGGGAGAGAAGGTTCATTATTCTCTCCTTTCTTGGTTGAAGAGAATATTATTTTTATCTCTGAGAAAGGAAGTTGGAGAGACATTCCATAGTTTTTGCATGCTTTTAATATCTTCAGTCTTTGGACTGTGTTGATTAAGAGCAAAAAGAAGAGAAAGTTTGAGTCTTTAGACTTAGAGTAACCCAAGTGAGAAAAATGGGTTGCAAGTACAAGATTGGTCTGATGCTTATCGTCACTGTTATTGTTGTCTGGGTCACCTGTGCAGAAGTTACACAGGTCTTGTTCTTTCTTAAGCTTTCCCTTTCAATGGCTTTCTTCTGGTGTTCCTTACCAACATGTTCATATCAGATAGAAGAAAGCATTTGGTTTCTGGTTTTATAATTAGTTGTTCTTGCTTCCTTTCCCCCTAGATTGTGAAAGATATGGTGTTCTTATTGTGGTTTTCTTCTTGTTGTTTCTGTTCATATGTCCCATATAATTTGGACGACACCCGCCATGAATGTCTTTAACTATGTTCTTGGCATTCCACAACAGTTCTACAGTAATCTACTTTGAAGTTTTTTGGGATTCATCAACATGCTTGTCTTGGTGTCTGTCGAAGCTTTGAACTGACTTGTCATTGTTTGAACAGGGTCTTTTCACAGACTATGAGCACCCCTTTATGATGGCTTATGTTGGTACCTCACTTTTGGTTATCTATCTTCCCATTGGATTCATCAAGGATTGGTGGTTAAGGTCTGTAAGGAACAAGGGAGATAACGAGGAAGAAACTAGTGAAAAGTCAGGAGATGATCATCTAGAACATAACAGTGTATCTGCTAATCTTGAAGTCGAACAACGTGGTACTGTTGTTGCTAAAGACAGTTCCATGGTTGTAGGAGTAACGGAAAATGAAAATCCTGCAATGTCTGAGAATAATGAGGACACCAACTCAAAGAAAATTAGCAGCTATCAGGAAACAAAACGAGCTGCCACCATCGGTTTCTTTTTTGCTCCTATCTGGTTTTTCACTGAGGTATCGTAAAACTTAACGTGAAAGAATGGAAACTGTTCTTGAGCAGAGAAACCATAAAAGATAAGCTTGAATTTGCAGATGAAAAACTGTCCAAAATTCTTGGATGGAGTTGGTTTTGTTTGGATTGTTTCATGTTGATTGATACAGATTCTCTAAACTGACAAGACTCAACTTGTGGATGTGTAAAATTTGATTAACCCAAGAATGGTTTGATGTTATTGTTTTCTGCAGTATCTAACAAATGCTGCACTTGCAAGAACAACGGTTGCCAGTACAACGTTATTGAATTCAACTTCATGCCTTTTTACTCTTATTATTGGAGCGGTTCTGGGTGAAGAAAAGATCAATATCGTCAAAGTAATTTCTGTTATTGTCAGCATGGCAGGCGTTGCTATGACAACCATTGGGAAGACATGGTCCGCAGATAATCAACATTCAAGCTCATCTGGGTATGCTTGATTTTTCCATTTTTCAAATTCGATGATCTTCAGAGAATTATGAACACGAAAATAGTTAGTTGACAGTTCATTAATAGTCTGTTTTGACATGAGATCGGAGCTAATCACTTTTATGTGATCTTTCTTTTGGTGGGCAGGGATCACAAACACTCACTTTTAGGGGATCTGTTTGCAGCCCTCTCAGCTTTGACTTATGCTCTATTTACAGGTGAAATCTTTCAAACAAATTTGGTTTTTATTCGTACTTGTTTTCAGTTTTGTTGCTGTTATGTGAATTGAATGTAATCACCTGACAGTGCTGCTTAAAAAGTTTGCTGGAAAAGATGGAGAAAAGGTCGACATACAGAAGTTGTATGGTTTTATTGGACTATTTACACTGATTTCCCTTTGGTGGCTTGGTGAGGACATAACCCTTTTCGTATCTGAACTATAGATTTGCTAAACTTCTTATTGTATCAACCCTGTTCTTGAAGGATTGAGTTTTCCAGGACCTGTGATGCAAAAAGATTCCCTGATTTGGTTTTTGCCAATAATTTCCACTGCTTCATACCTTTCTGTCACCTTTGACTCGTCTTCTGGATTTCAGTCATCTGTTTGATCTTCTTTTACATGTTTCCTGAACTTATCAGCCTGGACAGAGTTTTACTGGTTTTTCTTGCGTTTATATCTTCAGTTTGGCCTCTCAATGCCTTGGGAATGGAGCCCAAGTTCGCATTTCCACACTCAGCTAAACTGACAGGAATCATAATCGCCAACTGTTTGGTTGGAAGCGTTTTCTGTGACTACTTCTGGTATGCTAAACTCAAATTCAGTTTTATGTTTAGTTCTTCTTCTAAGTGAGTAAGTACGATTGGTTTGATCTCCACTTTCAGGGCGTTCGGTGTTGTATGGACCAATCCACTAGTGGCTGCAGTTGGCATTTCCCTTACCATACCAATTGCCATGTTGGAGGACATGGTAATACATCGCCAACGCTATTCTGCAGTTTATCTTCTAGGTGCAGCTCAGGTGAATTTTTAGCAGAATGAGATCGGGAGTGCAACCTTTTCACAGCATAGTATTTACTTCTTATTGTTTCTTCTTGCAGGTTTTTGTAGGATTTGTAATAGTTAACCTGTCAGATTGGATTTCCCAAAAGATCAAGAAGATAGCCCCTGAAATCCCAAGAATAAACATGACTTTCCTCCGCCCTGGATAATTTTGCTGACAACATTGGCCCTGTCAACTTGCTTCCTTGCTTGTTGAGCTCTTTCTGTTCACAAGTTGCAGGGCTAAAAGTAACAAATTGCACTTCATAAACTTCATGTATGAACGGGAAATTTGATTTTTAACCTTCCAATTAAAATAGATATGGTGATTGCAGCAACGTCAAGCAAGGAACATGTACACTCCCCGAAACTGTCAGTAATGAGTTGAAAGTACACTCGAGTACCTTGGAGAGTGTGCCATATCTCTTAACATGTTTCTTCTGTTACAAAAAGACAGAAATCTGCAGACTAATGGCTAAAAACGGCAAGCAGACAACTTTGTAAACAGAAGCCAAGTTGCAACCTTACTGACCATTGATAAGTAACACAAGCGGAGGAGGGGATTTACAAATTTTACTGTAAGAGTTGGGTCTACTAGAGTTGATAAGTTGCGGCATAAAAGTAAAACATTTATATCTTGAAACTAATGGAGTTAAATAGCATAGTGGTACTTAAGAATTGGGGCATAAAGACCATTTCACCCAATTTCACTGCTAGATTTAAGTTCCTTCATTGGCTAAATGATTTATTTGAAACAAGTGATTTGCCAATTATATATGCAGTTGAAAATTTACTCAATACATATCTAAAATAGAGAGACTGTGATTGTCAAAATAAAAATAGATTGGATAGGGGAACAAATGAGTTTGGTGGCTCGTTACAATACTTCTTGATGGATTGTCCACACACAATCTAGCATAGCATTTGGTCATCAGTAAGGTTGCTCAATCAGCACCAATATTATAAAAGATCGAAAGATCAACAGCAGCTTAACAAATTTGTATCAATCTTGACAAATTTGCAAGAATCTAGCACAAAGCCAACTTTGAAACCCCTCCAAGAATCTGAAAGCTGAATTATGAGAAAACATACTCGATACGAGAAAAGGATGAGAAAAAATGGCCTAGTCATCATGGAATATCCAATAGTCCTGTTTCTCCATACAAATTTATGAAGGATGATCTTTTACTAAACCACCCTAATTGGAGAAAGCATTTTTCTCCATCCTTTTGAATTGGGACAATGAAATCAGACAACAAACTTGATTACGTGCAATTATAGGATCCTAGGCTGAAGAACAAGACGGGGGTTATCATCAACGAGCTATGCAATTTTCCTTCATTTGCTCTCAGGGGATATTTCCAACTTACCATTATACGGTTCTTCAGGTCTGTGTGTCACTTATCACCGTTGCAACCAAATCCACTCACAGAGCAATGACATTCATGAATTTCCTTTTGGCAAATGCCAACCACCATTTGTTAGGGGTCCCATTTGGTCTATAAGCAACACTCAGTAATCTCCCACTTGTTTCTTCTCTTATCTGCTTTAGGTAATTTCTAAATAGTTCTGCAATTAAGAGTGCATAAACACAAATACCAAAAACCCAAGTCAGAACTAGTTGAGTAGCTGGTTCTCACAGGAAACCAGGATCCACATAGTAACAATCTCATGTTGAAAGTCTGTACTGAAGTTTCTTAATTATGCCAAAGAGGAAACTTAGTGGACAAGTAGAAATCTAGATATTTGCCATCACGAAAGCGACGTTCCAAGTGTAAAACTAAACTCATGTGACTATCTAACATTATTGGTTCCAAGAAAACTTCAATAATGACAGCAGATGCAGAAATGATGCAGATTATGTCTAAAATAGAGATACAAAATATAGGGGGTGAAACTTGTTAATCTTCCATGAGTTTAACTCGAAAATTAAAGCAAATATGAGAAAGAGTTTACCTGCTTCCTTCCTGGATTGAGGATCAGTAAAAAGGCCAGGAAAAGGAAATCCAGACTCTCCAGGTACTGGAACGTCCTCCAGACCCAAGTTAATGATTGCTTTAGTCCCTTCGGCCAACGTTCTGCAGCCCTCAAGTCTCTTCAAGGCCACATTGATGTAGAATGTCAAATAGATAAGAAGCTTATCAGCTGAGCTCTGAATATCAAAGTTTCTAAAGAAGACATTGGCTCGAAAAAATGTGATTGCTTCATCAGCAATATCGGTTCTATCTGCACGAACACACCACCATTGCTTCCATGTCAAAGACAGAAAAACATAGTAGCAGCAGTATTTCACACATATATACAAGCCCTAAACATCAAATACTCGGTTAAAATTTAAACAATACAAGAAACATAATAAGAGAACCTTGTTCTGAAACTGGAGCAGGACCCTTAATATGGCTTTTCAAAGGGAGTAAAGGGCAGCCACAAGCTTTTTTAACTCCCTCTTCATCAACAAAGCTAGAGTGATAAACCTGCAAAAGCAACCATTACTGTGGATGCATGTTCACATTGAATCATTACATAAAAACAGAACAAAAGATGAAACTTAATTCTATAACAGTAACTAAGAATTTTCATCTGGTGGCCAAAACCTAACTTCATCTACACTCTTTATTAATTCAAAAATCTCTTTAAAAAAAAACACTAATGAACTTCAGCGCCAAACCAATTTTATTTAACTTTTATCTCTTCATTCCTTTTCCCCATAATTCCAATTAAGGAATCATTCATCTCATTCTATGATAACAACAAAAACACATGCTCAATCTTAAAATCCACATTAACCACTTGCCATCCAAGAAACAAGATGCTTTCACCATTAGCAATGGTCATTGGTGATCTGAAAATCACAAGATTATAGAAAATGTAACGCTAAACAATATCCTGATTGACGTACCATTTCCGGGTCGATAAGATCCAATACTTCTACAATATCTCACCTGAAACAAAAACCACAAATGCTTCGAATTTACGACCTTGACAATTAAACATCAATTCATTCACCAACAAAACATTAACGACACTAAACAGACAGAAGATCCTCAACCAAAATCGACCCAGAAGGGGACATGGAGTGACTAGCCTAAGAACATGTTAACAAGATCCAATCACTGACGGTTTTGTAATCGACTGTACCAGATCAAAGAGGAAAGAAGAAGCAGAAATTTAAACAGAGTAAGAGTAAAGATTAGAACTTTACACTTATAAAGATTAGATTTTTGAAGATCGTCGGTTTGGTGGTTGGAGCTTTCTTCTACGAACAAGACACAAGTTTGCATTTTCGCGGAGACGTGGACCTTAAACGACGTCGTTGCGAGTTAAGTTGACATTTTCCCTATTTCTCCTTCTATAATTTTGTTTGATTTCCTCAAATTCTCTTTACAAGTATACTAAATTAGAGCAAATATTATTTTTATTAATGTAATTTTTATATTATATTAATTACATTTTCCAACAAAAAATTTAATAAAAAAATATGCATTTGCTTAATAAATTTTGATATTTTTAAAATATAATTCATAAAATTTTTAAAAATTAAACCGAATATTTATTATTGAAATTATATTAATTATTCAACTTGTAATTAATAAAATTTTACTTATTTCTTTATTTTATCTTTGAAATAAAAAAATTACAACTCGAACTGTAATATTTTAAATGAGTAAATTGATTTGAGTTCAAATTTTTTATTTAAATTTGAATTTTTATTTATTCTTTTTTCATTAAAATTTTAAAAATTTTATATAAAAATTTTAAATTAATCAAAATTTTATTTTCTCTCTTGTTATGATCGAACTTTTCAAGTTAATTTAAAGTCCGAACATGTTTACCTTTTACGTTTAATTAGATTTTAGAGCAAAATCGAGATTATAAAATTATTTTGAGAATACAGTAAGACCGTTATCATTCTTACTTTTAAGCAAGTTTATTACATAAGTGATGCCAATTCAATCAAACTATACATCTTGCTTATAAAGAAAGAGTCATCAAAGACAAATAAGTAGGTTGAAGAAGAAGATACAGAGCAAAACCCTGAAGTCTGTAAACATTTAAATGTAAAGACAAGAAATTTGCAACTTCAACAACAATCTAACTTCTCCCAGAAAAGCAAAACCCTTAATAGATCACAACCCTTACAAATCATCAATGGATGCTTAGAAGAATGATTACACAGACCTGATTTTGGTTCCATGGAAAAAAAAAATGACACTACCATTTCTAGCTGTTTCCTTTTCTATAATGTGAACGAAGAGAGATCATATAATGCTGCCTCGCTGTTGTGCGAGCCCATGAATGTCCTTGACAATGTCGAACACAGCTTCTGGTTGAGCCAGTTTAAGTGCATTCTCTGACATTGTCTTGAGTTCATCCTTCTTGGTGCTGAACCACTCTGTCACAATTCCTGCTGTTTCCTTCGGACTTCTTTTGAAAACACCAGCCCCATTTTCCACAACGTAAGGCACATTGCCCTTCTCCTGGAGAAACCAAAGTCAGAAGGAAAATATGATGAGTATAATGTCGGGTTCGACCTGAAACCCGATCCAGGTCGAATTCTATACCTAGCTGCATCAACTAAGCAACTGCAGGCACACAACTGGTGTTAAACTTACTTGTCCAGGAATGTAGTCATTGAGAATAATAGGAAGTCCTCTGATCAATGCCTCTGCAATTGTACCAGGCCCAGCCTGAATCACACAGATAACAAGAAATTTTGATTATATATATCAAAGTTTATTAGATGTAAGGAAAAGGGTATCTTTTTTTTAATCATACCTTAGTGATTATGCAGTCACAAGCTCCCATCCATTTCTCCATCCTTGTCTCAAATCCTCTGACCTGCAATTCAGAACAGAAGTGTGATTTTAACAGAAGCTTATCAGAATGGAAAATGTTACTGGGAAACAAAACAAGTACCTTTACTGGGATCTTCCAGTTCTCAGATTCCAGTGTAGATTTAAGAACCTTATTGCGACCGCAGATTATGATTAATTGCCCAATTGGTTTTCCACTTTCTTTATCCTGAAGTGATTGGCCAAGAGCATTCGCTGTTTTAGCAACAGGTCCCATACCCTCACCTCCTCCCATCAGTAAAACTGCAGGCAAATCAGGGTCCATTTCAAGTTCTGCTCTCAACTCATTCTACACCACAATAAAAAGAATCCGCATTAATCATGAACTCCATTCAATATTTGTTCAGGTTAGTGACAAATTATGCACCTTGGAAATAACTGCACGAGCAAAAGATGGCCGGATTGGCAACCCGAAAACACGAATTTGAGACTCGTCTAGCCCATCCAGTGCAGCCCTTTTTGCTACCTCCTTTGATGGACAGTAACATCTGTTAACTCCAGGATGAAACCTGAAATAGTTCCAGTAATGTCAGGTAATGTTCTTGGTCAAAATTTCATGTGTAACGTGTACTCACATTCCTTTCCGGTCGCAGAATAGATGAAATTAATCAAAGAACACAGGATAGATAAAAAGAGGTCATATGCATAAACTAACCATGTAGGGTGGCAGGAATTAAGGTCTGTGATGACTGTTGCAAAAACCACTTTCTTTTGAAGGCGTTGCCATTTGAGAACCCACAAAGGAATGTGCTGCATCAAGGGATGAACACTGATGATTACGTCTGGCTTGTACTCCATTAGACCGGCTTCCACTTCCCTTTTCAATCATACAAAAATCAGAATAAGAATTAGAAATCTGCATTAAAATATGACCACAAATCTTGGATTCATTTTTCATTTTAGCTTCAACTTGTTAAGTTATAAACTTAAGTATCAAGGTATGATCATATGAATAACAAATAAAAGTTCCTGATCACAACCCCAAAACAGGCAATAAGATGAAACAGAAGAAGAAATGGAAGTACTTGGCATAATAGGCAGCGATTGCAGCAAGATAGCAGCCGTGTATCCATCTGGGAGAGGTGCTGTGAAATGCAACCTTCCATAACTGAACATGCTTCAGCATAAACTTGTATTGTCTTTCCATGTCATTCAAAGGCCAGCCTGTGTACTCTTTCCAAACATCCTTCACAATCACCTGAAACCAGAAGGGTTTAGGCTCAATTCCTGAATTTATTATGGTGGGGAAACAAAAAGATCAAAACTTTTTACATTGAAGTCACAAACTTTGTTCTTGAAACTGGTTCTCAAAACTTGTCAGCAATGTAAACTAGAGCAGAAACAAAAGGAAAGGTGAGGAGGAAGAAGAAGGTGAAGTCCTTGAAACAAAAGTAATAACAATATAGAATAAAGTATGACTTTCTAAGATATTCCAAAAGTGGAGGAAGATGCATGAAGGAATTCAAATGATTGTCCGAAAGCTCTGTTGTCACTAAAGGTTGATCAATGGTGGAAATACAGTTAGAGAGGTAATGATAAAAGAAGAAGCATATGAATCCAAGCAGAAGAAAGTGATACGCTAACGCTATCGACCAAAATCTGAGTTACGCTCTTTCTCTTACGTGCAAAACAGAAGAAAACACCTCGGGCAAGAAAATTGAAGGATTAGAACTTGAGAAAAACAAGAAAATAATGGAAATAAAAACTTTGGAACAAGAAGATCAAGAACTGTAGGCATCAAGAACTGTAGGTAGTTCTTCTAAGTACCCTATATGCATCACCAAACTCGAGCTTGAAAGCGTCGCGAATGGCTTCAGCAGAGGCACGATGACCACCACCTGTGTCACTCATAAGGATCAACACGTTCTTGGTTCTCTCAGCACCCATCTGAACAAGTTCCATGTTCCCATCATCGTCCTCGAAATCATTTCCCATCTCCTGAATATAGCACCTCTTACGGTGGTTGTGGCAGCTGAAGCTTCCGTTGCCGCCACTGGAGCTAAAATTCCCATACACTCTCCGCAACACCTCCCTAAGGGACGCCTTCTTCCGAGACGCCACTTTCACAACCATACCCGTACAACCACCAAAATATCACAACCCAAATGAAGTAACACCAACCTTACTAGCAACTTTTAGCACATGTGTGTGTGTGTCTATGGAGGTGATACCGAGGTATAGAACTATACTGAAAGAAGCAGAGAAAGATAAAAACAGAGAGAACCCAGATAGGAACTGTCGGCTAAACCACCTTCCAGTCTCCCGAGACGGGAATTCTCCGGCAGAGAGGGGAAAGGTTGAGTCTTTGAACGGACAAAGAATGGTAGAAGCTAGAGAGAGAATGACAAGTTACTATAATAATTGGCTGCTGTTTAAGGTTTGTTTTCTGTGTCTTCGTGTACAAAACTATCGGGTATTAGATTCTTTGTTTAACGAATGTTTATTGGGATGATTCTAAGGAATTATGCTTTTGGTTTGGGACTTTGGATTTGAGGAGTTCAAGTTCATAGCCGTCAGATTCGCATTTTTTCCTTCGAATGTTCCGAATTCCAAGAGGTAGATTCGAATCTTGGGTTCTGCAACTGTTTTGACTTTTGGGTCAGTGAGTTTTGTATTTTTTTAATTGATTTAATTATAAAATTTTTAATCTACTAATTTTAAATTAATTTACTTTAATAATTTTATTAATGTTTTTTTATATACAAGGAAATAAAACACAATATATATTACATAACGAGTCTATGGCGATAAACCCCCGACATATCCTCTAAGAGGATTGAGAGGCACCCTATGGGTGTAAAATTCAAAGTAGTGATTTCGATTTCAAAACGCTCGGCATAGTTAGCAAGTCAGTCCGTGCACCTATTTCTTCCATGTAGATATGTCGAGGTAAAACTATTCAGTTCTGAGTAAATAACTGGTTGATACCCAGAATTAGGGAGTTAAGAGACATTTCACCTATAATTAATATTTTATTAATATTAATTAATTAACAAAATTTTACTAAACTCTAACTTCTTCGAAACAGTACTATTAGTGTTGTAATAATGTCTCTTTCACTCGTGTTGGATGTTTTGGATTATGAGTTTATGACACTTGCCTCGGATGAGTAGTTAACTTGTACAATGTGAAGACTCAT
>JANVCQ010000231.1:764663-774705 GCA_025531925.1 Erythroxylum plowmanianum
CATAATTATTCCCTACAAACAAGATAATTTAATTTTAAATTTTAAATTTTATAATAACATTAATTATAATGTAAATGCAAAAAAAGTTATTATCTAAATATAATGAATTTATTTCAAATATTATTTTTACGTATTTAATAAATTATTATATTTCTTTTTAATATGATATTTTTAAAAATAAGTTTATTAAGTTTACAATATAATATTTCAAACTTTTAATGTTTTTATAAATTATGTACAAAACTCTTAATTGATGTAGTTATTGTTGATTTTTTTTACTTGTATAGTTGTATAAATTTTATTGTATTTTCATATTATATCTATTATTAAATAATAATTGTAAAATTTTATATTTTTATTACACATATTAAAAGAAATTAATTAATGTCATGATTGATCTTAATGCATTTAAACTTTTTATTTTATTTTTCATATTTACAAAATATATGCATTATGTATATATGTATTTATATTAATCTTAAATTGAATTAATGACTTGTATCAATTCCAAAACAATATATAAGTAATTGAGTTGTAAAAAAATACGATTTTATAAATACTTTTGATATGTTTTTATAAATTATTATTTTTATTACTGTTCAAAATAGTTCTTTTAGTTTTTTCTAAAATCATTATATTCTAATTAATCTAAATTTATATTCATAATTTTTCTCCTTTTTAAATTCTAATATTAGAAGATTCATTCCTAAGTCACTCTAATTAAGTAATTCTTTACTTCTGATTCTCTAGTTTCGGTAGATTCCCTTCCTTTCTATTATATGGCAACTACTGTTAATATTGTGCTCAGTATATAATTTGTAAAGAGTGAAACTTTCAAAGTAACATTGTAATAGGACCTTTTTAGGTATGATCACTAAATGGAAAATTATGAGTGAAGACCTTATTAGATTATTATCTTAAACCGGGTAAGAAAACTTATCAGTGTTGTTCCTTTTTGTAGGCGTCCCTTCCTTCTTCAGGGATGAGGTCTGCAAATAACTTTCCTCTTAGTTTTATATCTAATGAATGTAGTGGAGAACTTGAGACAGGGTCTGCGAATGAGAAAACTAATGTGGTGGGGGACTACTTTACTCTTGCTACAAATTTTCCTTCTTCCGAGGTTTAAATAATTGTATCTCTTTTCTGTTATCTCATCATGCTTATATGAATAGGAACTGGACTGTTATTCATCGCCATATTTTTCGTGAGAGCAACAGATGCGTCAACTGATTAGCGAACTATGCCAGTCATTTTGATGTAGGCATCACTTATTTTCCTACTGCACTCATTGGGTGCCACCTTATCCTGTTAAAGGATTTGTTGAGAATCTATTTCTCTAGACCGGTTATGTAATTGCTCGGTTCTCTTTCCATTTAAAAAATATATATATATAACGCAACAAGAAGAATTCTAAAATTGGTCAATGAGTTAGACCCTTTTATAATTGATATTCTTCATTTGCTTGGATTTAGATAAGCTGAGCAAATAATGTTCCTCACTTCCTCCTTGTACATCATTTTGCATTGGGATTTATCTTATTTTCTCTGACATTGCTATTGTTTTGCGGAATTCCTATTTTTCATCTATGCTGTTTTTTAATTTGCAGTAAGATGGAAAAGAATTGTTATTAGTTGTGCTCTAGTTAGTCCCATTTTTGGCCTTTTGGTATTGAACTCAACATTCTGCAGATACATCCTTTCAGCCACCAAAAACATCTTTTTCTCTTTGATTGATTGGTCATGCTTTCCAATAAATGTTTACTAAAGTTCTTTCATAAGAGATATTTACATTTCTACATAATTAGATCTATATTCAGAAGGTTGTAAATGGTGCTGGGTTCTGTGTAGGTAGAACTACTAGTTTCATGACTCAGTTGAGCTTATTACTAAATATTTAGATATTTATAGTTATCTGGCTTTACATAAGGCTACTAGCTAAGCCTCTTTTCTCTTCTTTCATGCAGGTCTTCAAGAATGAAATCCAGTTGTCTTCAAACCTTTCCCATGCACTGGGATATCCTGCTAATGGAAGGTTTGTGTTTGTTTATCCTATCGAAGATCAAATTCTGGTTGATCATTCAGATGGGAAGAATAAATCACATAGAACAAATAATTGTTCATCTCATAATTATACAGAGTTGTATCTAGAGCTTATTCTTTATAAGCCTGGGGTAAAGAGGAAAAACAATAGGAAACACTTATTAGAAGTTTCTGCTGGAAAAACTTGCAAAAGTTTCTGCTGGAAAAACTTGCAAACAGGTTAAAAACGGTGTAATGTCATCTCCTAGGACACCTTGTTAGCCAAAACATGTTTCCAATGAACATAGTCAATTAGATTCACCAACATGCGAAGGATCTACTTCGATTTCATCCAATCCACCTGGTCCATATGGTGACTTGTTTGATATCAAAGAAATGTTATAGGATGAAAGTACCAAGCATCTTCTACAGACCTTGGCTCTTTTATGGTCGCATTCTCGTGTTGTAATTTGTGGAAATCATGTTATGATTCCATTATTAAGGGATGTCTGTATTTTTGTGTCACAAGTGCAAAATTAAGCTCCTCAAAGGACATCAGTAAAGAATTGATGGAAGATAGTAGTCTTATATTGGATCCCCCAGCTTCTGACTTGGTAAGCCCTGAGAAAGATGCTTTTCTTATAAAACATTCGACACGAGTCTATTTGAGTCCACCAGCAACATTATCAGATGAAACAATTCAGAAAAGAAGTCTTTAATGCGTAGAAGTTGATAGTGAGCATTTAAAAGTTGTTGTCGGACATGATCAATCTAACTTGGGTGGTCTGGATAAAGAATATGCAATTCTGAAGGACATTATTATATCTTCAAGAAATAGCATGTTGGCAAGGTATATTAATTAGATAGAATATTCCTGAACTGATTCACCAACTATTTTGTGTTATTGTCATTCCCTTTCTCATTTTTATGAACATCAGATTAAAGTGATAGTTACAAAGTTCAGAAGTAATTCCTTTTGATAGAAGTAACTTGCTAGAACTCCTCAAGCATTAGAATCATACTACGTATACAACCTGAATCATCATATTCACAGATGTTTGAAAATCTTTATTGGCAAAGTTTCGTTATGGAACAATAAATGTGCTTAAAGTGGTGAAATAAGTCATCTAATGAAATTTGAAATGTATTGAAGTTCTTCCCCGTATTAGCAATACAATCAAGAACCTTGGGCACCTTAGTCACTCAAATTTTTAGGCTTTGACTGGTATGTGAGGCCCTTTTGATTTATCTTTTTTGTCCATTATGCCAACAACCTTTATCTGGCCTTTATCTGAAGAGATGGCTTTTTATCAGTTCAAATGAGGATGCTTTCATTTTGCTTCATTTCATCATCTAATTGTTTGTCTTTGTGTACATTGATCAATTTCATGTCACTTATGATGTGTTCTTATAAGTAACACCAGGATAATTACTTTTCTTTACATTCAGCACGGGGTGGAAATGTCCTAAAGTAATATTCAGGGAGCTTTTGAAATTCCAAGACTTAAATGTTTTTGGTGAGCAACACATTGCATGTGACATTTTGTGCTTATATTTGCTAGCTAATTTGCTTTACCTTTTTTTTTTTTTATCATTGGATGGTGCTTTAATATCCATCAATGGCATCAGTATTCTAGTGTCGGTTTACGGACTATCAAGGGAGTGCTTCTTCATAGTCCACCTGGCACTGGAAAGACTTCTTTGGCTCGATTGTGTGTCCATAATGTTGGTGTCAACTTTTTCTTTATCAATGGACCTGAGATAATAAGTCAATATGATGGAAAAAGTGAAAGAAAAATAACTAAGATTTTTTATTCAGGAAGTAGAGCAACACCTTTAGTGGTTAGTTATTATATTTTCTGGGACCCTAGCAATTTTTTGTTTAATTCTTATAGATTATCTCAACCAATAATGTAATGTTAGACTTTTTTTCAAACAAACTGTTGGATGGATTTATCTATTGAAATAGTTTTTTTGGACCAAAATTTATTTATCTTCCAAATTTAATTACAATTCTTGTCGTTATGGACATTAATAAGCTGCTTGTTTTTCTAGCGGATAAATACAACTGTGATGTTCATTTATTGTGTACTTATTAGGGACACTCTTGCTCACCAAGCCACATATCATACCGAAGCTATTACATCATTATTACATGCGTCATAAGTCATTTTATTTTGAATCTTCAAAAAGTTGCGTATAGGTAGGAGTGCTAAAGATAAGCAGTTTTTATTTTATTTTATAAGTTATAGTTATTTCACAACAAAAAGTTGCTTTGTACTGGAGACAAACTTGCTACGATATGAACTTGTTTAATCTTTTGGTTTCAGCCGCTAAGATGTGCAAATTTTGTACTCAAGGCTATAGTTCTTAGGCTGTGTACAATACTGAAACATATTTGTGTCATAATTCTGAGCTTAGATTAATTGCGAGTATGGGTGGCAAACCGATTGCTATTCCGCAAGTGTTCATTAATGGGTTGGATGCCACTGGAGGTGAAGAACTATCTCAAAGAATGGTAGCTATGTTGTTGAATTTATGAATGGTATTAACCGAACTAATGGATTTCTAGTAATGGCTGCCACAAACAGACCCGATAGTATTGAGCCTGCACTGAGATGATCTAGAAGATTTGATAGGGAAATTGAAATTGATGAGTAAAATGCCTTCTTTCCGAGAGATGTTGGTCTTTCACTTTTTAATTTGGGAACATCAAAGTTCCAGTCCAAAGCCTTGTAAATAATGAGATTTTGACACTTCATGTTAAGAGGGTTTTCTAATATGCTAACCTTTTATTCTTAATAGATTTAAATTTGATTTTTAGCTCTTTCTGGCAATCTTTATGAGCCTAATACATACTCCTATCTTTTAGTTCTCTGTATTATTTTCTACATTTGAATACACTTTGATAATGGTGCGCTATCAATAAAGTTAGTTTATGCTAATAAGTGTTAATACTAAGTCAATACATGATAAAGTCCACAAATCCATATTACTAATCAGAGTGGACTCTGGTTCCAAAATGATTAAAAGAGACAAGTAAAAAGGCATGGTAGATAATTGATTTATGAGGGTAGTAGATAAGAATGAATCTGGTCTTTTAATATGTCATAAATCACTATGTATTTCAAGATATTGAATTATTTGTTACCAAATAGAAGAATGGTGAACCGCTCATAGGATGTGATGACTAAAATTAGATGTGCTATAAAGTTTTTCATCTACTGCAATTTGATGCAAAATTCATTTCCTATTCCCTTCAGGAGTTCTATCTCCCTTACAACGACGAAATCCTCAATGTTCTTCTTAGCAAGAAGGAACATTCACTTTCGGATATGCAAGTGTAACCCCTTGCCATGGTAACACATGGTTTTGTTGATGCTAATTTAGCTGCCCTCTGCAATGAAGCAACCTTGGTTTGCCTTAGGCGCTATTCGTACAATATCAAGAATGGCTCTAGGACAAACACTAAAGAGCCATCTTTGATGGAGGAGGAAATGTTGACAATCAGCTTTGAAGATTTTGATAAGTCTAGGATGAAAGTGAGGCCTAGTGTCATGCGAGAGGTATTATCACGTTTTAATGATATGAGTGTTTGTCAAACCGTAAACTTTAATATTGTTAAAGCCATACAATACTAAGGTCTACGAGATGTTGAAAATCATAATACAGGTGAATACTAATATCTAATCACCTTTGTATGGGAAAAAAGATCAGATGATAGTTGGACATTTTAACATATTTACACATAACTTGAATTTGATTAGTTTAAAAGTTAAATGCATAGTAACAGATAGCATATATGCTATGGACCCATGAGTATTCGTGTTTCTACATTGTCAACTTCTTTTATTTGTTATTTTTATCTCACAAATTAACCAAGTCAGTCAATTATCTGTCCTATTTTATTGGCCAATTATAAGATGTTTTAACATACTAAATTGCTCTGGCCATCATTGCTGCAGTTCATTAGCTGGAAAGACAAATCTTGAGTGATACCAGGCAATTTTGTTTTTGAAAAGTTTGACTAAAGGCCTGCTACTTTATAAGTTAGCCTATATTATCTGCAAAACCTCACTCTTAGCTTTTGAAGTTAGACTTCACTGGCTTCGTATACCTTTTTCCTCCAATTTTTTATTACTTTGTGTTTATCATTGTTGAAACCAGCTAGGTATTTTTTATTACTTTGTATTTAGGATATCGTATTTCAGGTGATTATGTTATTTCTTTGAAGCAGGATATAATCATCATATGCTTTCCTATATTGTACAATGTTATGCTATTCTCTTCACTATCTTTGATTATGGATAATCATTTTGTTAATTCAAGTCTGCACCAAAGAGTTTATATCACTTTAATTGCAGCTACAGGCCGGACAAGATTGATCCAACCCTTTTAAGACCAAGTACTTCAACTTTTCTCTAGGAATGAACTATCTGCTACCTTAAACATGTCATTGATGGAGAAATTTGAGCAGGACACTTTGATCGATTTTTATTATGGGACCTCCGAATGTGACTGACAGGGAAGAAATATTTCACATCCACTTGCGCAAGATTCTATGTAGTTCGGACAGCACGTATTCAGGGAAGGCAACCAGTGCGCGAACAGCTTTGCTCAACTCGCTGGGGTGTGCAACCCGGGCCTTTCTATCCTACACGAGCCTCCCTTTGGAGTTCAGGAGATCCTCCGCCGAGATGCGCAAGGCGCTATGTACCCCAGAGCGTTAACTTAGTGTCGTAGTTGTTTTTCCTCCTTTGTAATCAAAAAAAGATCTAGCTTCTCTAACTGATGGCTATACTGAAGCTAATATATCATTAATGTGCCATAAGGCAGCCATTGCAGCCCTTGAGGTTTCCTATATTCCTTTAGTCTATGCCTGTATTATTTGATACCTCGATTATTGAATAATACTGTCCATTACTAGGAAAATATTGATGCTTCAGAAGTAAGAATGGAACAACTAAAGATCTCGTATTACCTCCTTAACTACTGAGGATGGAACCGTTCACAATGACCCTCTGGCCCTTAGGGACTTAGCCCATTGTCACTTCATGGATCTCTACCAGTTCGACAGGCCTTCTCCCCCTAGTTGGCAACATCAGGGACATTTTCCCGCCCTTCCCCCGGCAGCCAACGATGATCTCACCCGACCGTTATGCCCTGAGGAAGTCCGCACCGCTTTCTTCTCTATGGCGCCTAACAAGGCCCCTGGTATTGACGGTTTCCCAGCGTTATTTTACCAATCTCAATGGGAGATTATCGGGCCGTCTGTGACGGCTTTCCTTCAGCAGGTCTTTAGTCATGGTCTTTGGGATGATACTCTCAACCGCACCATCCTAGTTCTTATTCCCAAAATCCAGTCTCCGACTTCGCTCCGTCAATTCCGCCCGATCGCTCTCTGTACCGTCTTATATAAAAGCCTCACTAAGATTTTGGTCAACCGTCTTAAACCGTTTCTCAGTGACCTGGTCTCTCCCACACAGTGCAGTTTCGTCCCGGGCCGCCTGATTACCGACAACATCATCATTACCCAAGAAGTCATTCATTCCATGCGCCGGAAATCCGGCCGTCAAGGACTCATGACCATCAAAGTGGATTTGGAAAAGGCGTATGATCGTCTTCATTGGGCCTTCATTCAAGACACCTTACTTGACGTGCGCTTCCGAGCACTCTTGTCACCCTCATTATGAAATGCGTCACTTCGGTCTCCCTTCAGGTTAACTGGCAGGGGGATTTAAGTGAACCATTTCTCCCTTCTCGCGGTCTCCGCCAGGGAGACCCCCTCTCCCCCTACCTTTTTGTTCTTTGTCTGGAACGCATGGGGCACGCCATCTCCCACCGAATTTCCCAAGGTCACTGGCGGCCGATCAAGTTGAGTAGGAATGGGCCGCCCTTGTCTCACCTCTTTTTTGCTGATGACCTCATCCTTTTCGCAGAGGCTTCGCTTGACCAAGTGACCGTTATCCGTGATACTCTTGACACTTTTTGTGCCGCTTCAAGGCTACGGGTGAGTCTCGATAAATTCCGTTGCTTTTTCTCCCGTAACACTTCGTCCTCTACTTGTCACTCCCTCAGCAGAGCCTTAGGAGTTTGCCGAACCAATGATTTGGGTCGGTATCTCGGCGTCCCCCTTCTTCATCAGCAGGTCACTCGACGCACTTATCAGCCCATTCTAGATAAGGTCCACCAGTGTCTCTCGAGCTAGTCGGCCAAATTTCTTTCCTTCGCGGGACGTCTTACGCTGCTTCAATCGGTCTTAGCTGCCATTCCGAGCTACACCATGCAGACTGTCCGACTCCCCCGTAGTCTTTGTGACGCGATCAAACGGGCAATGCGCCAATTCCTCTGGAGTTCGACACCCGATCAACGCAAAGTGCACCTTGTCCACTGGAACGACGTGTGTCGACCTAAGGAAATGGGCAGGCTTGGCATTCGGCGCATTCGGGAAACCAATGATGCTTTTCTTGCTAAACTCGGCTGGACCCTCCTCACCAATCGGACCACCCTATGGGTTCAGGTGCTCGCCGACAAATACCGCTTCGACGCTGATCACATTCCCACCTACTTGCCTACCACGGGGGGATCTATGGTATGGAGGAGCATCCAAGCCACCTGGCCAATCGTTCTGCAAGGCATGAAATGGATGATTGGCAATGGCTCCAGGACGCGCTTCTGGCTCGACCCATGGGTGGTGGGCACTGGGCCTCTTCTCCCTCACGCCACTCAATCTATCCCCAACGCCTCTCTTCTCTTGCCTACCTCCACTTTTGTTACTACTGGTGGCCACTGGGATTGGGCCGCATTCCAGGCATGGCTTCCTTCCCCGATCTGTCGGCTTATCGCTGATACTCTCCCACCCCATCCCCTCCTCGGCCCCGATAAACTGGTCTGGGGTGCTTCTAACTGCGGGCTTTTCACAATTGCGTCGACTTACTCCATGCTTTTGGATCACGATTCTGAGGAGTCGCATGGGCTTTGGCAGACCATTTGGCAGTGGCCGGGTCCACCACGTACCCGCTCCTTCCTCTGGCTGCTCGGGCATGATCGACTCCTCACGAATCTGTATAGGGCTCACCTGCACCTCATAGCGGACAGCAGTTGCCCTCAATGTTCCTTCGATGAGTCCTCCCTTCACGCAGTATGGGATTGCTCTAACGCTCGTAGGGTCTGGACCATGATGTGCCCCCACCTCACTGCATCTGCTTTTTTCTCTCAGCCTCTTCGGGAATGGTTGTACCATAACCTCCATTCCCGCGGCCGGGTTCGGGGCTATGATTGGGCGATCGTTTTCGGGCTCACCTGTTGGTTTCTCTGGTCCTGGAGGAACAAGTCGATTTTTGATACTACTTTTACTTGGCCCGCTTCCCCTGACGCGCTCATTTTGTCTTATGCAGATCATCTCCGTCAGACGTTCGAGAGGCGCAGCACCCCCGGCAGCCAACCCCACACCTGTTCTGAATTCCTTCTCAATTGGACCAAGCCTCCCTAGGGATGGGTTAAATTGAACACTGATGGGGCCAGTAATCGTACTTCTTTCACAGCAGCCGCTGGTGGTATATTGCGCGACAGTGCCGGCGCATGGCTGGGAGGTTTCACTCAGAACCTCGGTTGGTGCAATCCCCTGCCTGCAGAACTTTGGGGCGTCTACACCGGTCTCTCCCTTGCCTGGCAGCTGGGCTTTCGCCGCATTGAGCTCGAGGTAGACTCGGTCGAAGTACATGCCCTGCTCACCTCTACTGCGCGCCGCATTCAGGCGGCCAATCCCCTTGTCCTGGGCATCCACGAATTACTCTCTCGCAATTGGTCTGTTGCACATCGACACGTCTACCGAAAGAACAACAGATGTGCAGATTAGCTCGCCTCCCAGGCCACCCACTTCCCTGTAGGGGTTACTTTTTTTGATACTACACCCTCTGAGTGCCTCCCCTTCCTCATTGAGGATCAGTCAGGGACTTGTATCTCACGACTTGTTATGTAATTTGTTCCGGCTTTCCCTTTGTACAAAAAAAAAAAAAAAAAAA
>JANVCQ010000231.1:798619-815196 GCA_025531925.1 Erythroxylum plowmanianum
TAATTATGATGTCACATCGGTTCGATCGGTGTTCTAACCGATCGAACCGGTAACCGCACCGATCGAACCGGTAACCAGTAAGATCTCCGGTTCGACGTCCGGTCCGGATTTCAAAACCTTGGTTACAATGGTGATCATCCAAGTGAAACACACCAAGGGACTTTTGACACATTATAAAATGTGTGCGATCTCACATCGATTAGAGAGAAGAACAAAATATATCTTATAAGAGTACGGATACCTCTCTCCCATAGACGAGTTTTTCCAAGTGCGAGAAGAGCAAAATTGTGAGGGCTTTGACTCGATGAGCAACCAAAAGCGGACAATATCTATGTGCGGGTGGGGATGTTACAAATAGTATAAGAGTCGGTTATCGACCCGTTGTGCCTGCTAGGACAATGGACCCTAAGGGGAATGGATTGTGAGATCCCACAGTTATTGGAGAGGATAACGAAATGTGTCTTATAAGGATACGGATACCTCTTCCTCATAGATGCGTTTTCTCAGCTGTGAGAAGAGTAAAATTGTGAAGACTTTGACTCAATGGACAACCTAAATCACACAATATCTATGGATGGGTGGTCTATTATACCAATCCAGCTCAATACTCAATTTTTTTGAAAAAAATGCTTGAGGCCCAAACGGATCGAGCCTAGTCATGTCCAAGCATGAATTCAAAGCCTAGTTATGAACAACTTCAATTATAACAGCTAAGAAACAATACAAAATTAACTTGTATCTCGTATAGACTATTTAACACCGCAAAAATTTTTATAGTGTTAAAAGCACACTTTTCATGCGTAATATGAAAATATGAAACTTAGTTAAGAAACAACAGCAAAAAAAAATCAGAGTGACAAATTGGTTCGATATAAATTTAAAAAGCTTAATTCATTTAATTTAAGCTCCTGATCTTACCTTTGGTTTGAATATTTAAATATGATAAAATATGACTCATTGTTAACATTAAAATAAAAGTTTAAAAAAAGTTTTCACTACACATGCCTCATATTTGGCATTTACAATGATTCCAAATAAATAGTTGTTTTCCTAAAATATCTTAGTACAATTTTGTCATGACTTTAGCCATCATTTCCATAGTCTCATATCTCCCATAATGCATATTTTGACAATCTGCATCTTTTGCACAATCAATACCACTAGCCTTACTCTTTTCATTGCTTTGGACACTTCTCATTTAAAGACAACAATATGTCAAATTGATTTGAACGTAAAAATTGATTAATTTAAAATTGATATAAAGTATTCTTACAAATTTAGTCTATTTCATATTTCATAAATTGAACATTTTAGTTGTTTAGAATTTTTATATAGTGTTTAAACAAATTCTTTCTATTAAGAATATCATTCTAATTGAATCTTAAACATAACAAATTACTAATTTTCTTTAGAATTATAACATTTTTTAATGCAAAGTCATCTTCTTATATATTTAAAATTTTAATGTTTTTAAATGAGTTAATAGGCTAACTTGAATGCAATATTAACATTTTAAAGAATATTAGCATTAGATGCAATAACAGCAACAACAACATTCACTAAGAGCTTCGCTGAAATGCGAAATTTGGAGAGGTCTAATAATATGCAGCTTTACTTGTACATAATAAAGAGACTGTTTTCAATAGAGCTACATGTAACGTAAAATAATAATAATATAAAATATACATGAATACGTATAATTAAAACTATAAAAATTTATAATGCAATACATTCAGTACATATAAACATACTGTAAAAATTAATAATAAAAGATAAAATACATAAATAAATACAAAAACTACGTGAGCTAAATAACTAAGAGCGAAATATTATGCAATCAAAATATTAAAGGCATTCATAAAAGAAATGATAGATAAACTTAGCTTTGGCTCAAGCAATGAATACTTGTAGAGCATCTCTCTTTACAAAATGCCAAACAACATCTTACCTTATAAAACTTAAATAGTTAAAATTCACTTGAATATCAATTATATGATCATTATTTAATAATCATTAGATATATAAACTGAAGTGATACGGAATTATACAAAATTACTAATCAAAAGACCAATATGAACTTTAATATTTTATCGTATTAATATCTTCAATTAATTATTTTCTTAAAATTGGAATGAATTGTAATTTCTTTTGAGCCCTTAATTTCTTGAATTAGAAAGTTCTATAAATTTTACATATAGCAATAAATTTTGTTGGATCAAATGGTCCCTGATCAAAAGTGTATTTTGAATCTTAACGCTTGTAATAAAATACGACTTAAACTTTAGTGTTAAAATTAGACTCCAATATTTCTAAAATGATCAAAACATATCCCAAATAGATATAAAATTTAACGGAGTTAACTCTCCGTCAATTAAAATCGATTTGATATTTTTTATATATTTTTAAATAAAAAGTGGCCTATGTTATCACATAATTAGTTTTTAAATTAACCAAAATAGATCTTATTGTCACGTGACAGTAAGACCCACTTTTATAGATATTTTACAGTAAGGTCTCATCTGCAACATGGTAGTAAAACCCATTTTTGTAAATTTTTGATAATGGGTCACAAATACTTACTTTTTATTTAAAAATAAAATAACAATGCCGTATTAATATTGATGTGATATTTAATTAATTGAAAATTAATCTTATTAAAATTTTCATACCTTTAATGTCTATTTGGAATATTTTGAAAATATTAACATTTAATTCGAGTTCTTCAATTTATTTTGTATATGTTATAAATATTAAAATTTAAAATGCACTTATTAGTCAATTAAATATATAAAGAAGGCTTTGGGTACAAAAAGAATGGAATGGAAGGTGAGATGCGTAAGAGTAGCGTGAGATTTGGTCATGAAGGAATGATGGGGTTTTAGGACCCCACTCTGTCACTTAACCAGCCATGACAACCCAATCATGACCTTTTACTTTCACAGTCGAAGCCTGTTGTTGGTGGACACGGGTCTAACTTCATCATTAGATCCTTCTTGCAGGGCCCAACTCTCATGTACATGATCTTTTTTTTTTTTTTTGTCTATCTTGTCTCACTTCGGTTCTATTTTATCTCAATTATTTATTTATAACTTATAAATAAATTATAAATAAATGGTTGAAATGAAATAAAATAAGATTAGGATCAGATAAATGACCCATCAATAAATGATTGAGATAAAATAAAATAAAATAAGGATAAAATAAATAATACAGAAAATCATGTATATTAAAATTGTCATAAATAAATAGTTGAGATAAAATAAGACAGAATTATGACAAAAAAAAATAGCACAAAAGATCTGAGGGGCAACTATAGTTTCTGTCCATTTGCTCCCCAGGACGTGATAGAAAGTGAAAAACTAAAAATAAAAAATAAAAAGGATTAATGGACGTTGCAAATTCATCGCTTGAAGGTTTCCAATACAATGAAGAACAATACAAAATTCCACATCACAATCAATAACACTTTCCTCTTTTATTTAATGATAGAAAATATGAATTTAAGATAAGATGTTGATTAATAACAGTAATGTGTCGGGTTAGATTAAATCTATATTCGAATTATTTGAAATAATGTATTTTAAAAAAATTTGTTCTTAGTATGCCTAAAACTAGTGTTATTTTGAACTTTTTTTCTTAAGCTTAAAATTAAAACAATTCTAGTTTAAAAAATTACGTTCGAATCTTTCAAAACCGTCAAATCGAGTCTTAAGTTTAAATTTAAACTTAAGCTCGGTCTAAACTTTTCTGGTCGACTCAAACTAAATTTAAGATTAAACCAAACTTTTGCCTGACTGTTATCTTCAATATTGACTATTTAACTCTAAAAGAATCAATCTTTTAATTTAGAATGTCATAAATTAAAGTTTTATAATTTTTATACAAATTTTAAAAATAATTATTTAAAATAAACTATTACATATATTTAATAGTTTTTTTATTAGTATAAAACTTGTTCCACATAAAAAAAGGTATCCTATGAACTAAAGGTAGTGTCATTGAGTGATGCTTCTCATCTCTTTACCCTTTTGAAGATTCTGATTAAAGAAAAGAAAAACTATGTTAGTATCATTCTTTACACTCACCAATGACATGCTTCCACAATCCTTGGAATTTATACCCTAATTAAGGTGAACACAAATCTTTAACCCATTCTTTTTTCAAAGGTTTAATGGGATAATCTTGTAGTTATCGAACGATAAGTACGTATTAATTAAATTATTAAATGTATTAACATTTTTATTCAAAGAAAATCACTTAGATGAAAGAATGAAATAAATTTAAATAATATTTTCAACCCAAATTTAAAATTTTAAGTAAGATTGATAATAAATTGTATTGAAATTGACATTTTCAAATTGTAGAAGACTTAAAATTTGATCAAAGTTTAAGTAAATTATTATTATTTTGACTCAAATTATTTTGAGATCATCATCATCATCATACCCAGTCCGAAGTCTCGCAATAAAGCAAGGTCTGGAAATGTCTGATAGTACGCAGCTTTACCTCTATATGAGAGAGAGATTGTTTCCGGTAGACCTATATGTAAATGTGACAATAAAAGAATAATACAGGTTAAAGGGTAGATAAATAAAACTGACACACTAAATCATTATGTAAATAAAATTACAATAAATATATAAATAAATAAAAAATAAAATATAACTCGACTTTTAAAAAAATCTAAAACTAAAATATAACGAAATATATCATCTCTTTATCTTTAGAAAAGTATCAATACCCAGATGATAAGAGATCATTAAAACATCAAAGATTCAACTTTGAATAATACAAAACATGAAAACCTAAAAAAAATGAACATGTAAAAACACTAAATATTTTGAGATATTTTATGTTAATATTCTAAATCTGAATCAAACTAAAGTTTCAATCAACTTGATATTTAAACGTTAGTTTTGAACAGAATTTGAATTTAAATACTACAATAACAGTGACAATTTAATAAAAATTTCACTAAACATGAGATTTAAGAAGGTCTAATATATATAACCTTATTTATAACTAATAAGGAGGTTGTTTCTTAATGTTCTACAAGAATAATATGAATGTAAATGATAACCATAAATTTAAAATATGTTAGATGCTAAAAAATTTAGATACACGAGCTTGCAAATTCTTTTTAAGATTGTGATGTGATGCCACATTGGAAACTGTCCATTCTTGGCCAATTGGTGGTGGGCATATTTTATGTTAAACATGGACATGATTTGCTAAATTATTCGTGACGTTAAATTGAGCTTGATTGAGCTTAATTTTGACATGATTGGTTGAGTTACGGATGAGTTATGAGTTGGCCTGTAATTTGACCGTTATTTTTAAAATAGCATTATTTTTTATGTTTTTTTAAAAATATGATGAGCTTGACTCGGCCTAATTGTGACTTGTCGGGTCATGAACTGACTTATCTTGTTAGATATGGGTCGGGTTGTGCTATTGACATTTCTATAGATCACGCAATTAGGTGAAAACAAAATTGTGGAAATAAAAAATAGGAAAAATAAATAATAGAATAAAAAATAGTACAAGAATTTAATAAAGTGAAAAAGAAGATAAAAAGAGAAAAAAGAATAGAAGATAAAAAGAAGAATGAGGATTCCGTTTAAGGATGCGTCTAGAATACGCTCCCGCCTAAACTTTATACAACGTTAGAAATATAAAATTTGTAACTTTTTTTGTAATAATAATAAATTATAAAGCATATATTTTTAAATAATAAATTTTATTATTTTAATAAATCAAATAATTATTTTAGAGGGTGAGTATTAGAACAACCGGTAAATTTGCTCCTTTATAACCATAAGATCATAATTTTAAATCACGAAAATAATCTCTCTTTAAATAATTGATAAATTTGACGCAATAATTTACAAATCACGCCAACCGGGTATTATGTATTAGGCAAATTCTGTACGACAGTCTCGATTAAGAAAGCATAGGGAATTAAACACAAAAATTTTCGACCTCGCGCTTCTCTACTCGACCAACTCGACATATTAATAATTACTTAGGACAATATTTTAAATCGCAAAAAGTAAATATTAACTAATTATTTTATTATGAAATTTGATTATTAATTTATTAAATTAATAATTACTTAGATCAATATTTTATAATTAATTTGTTACGTACTAATTAATAATCACAACACATAATAATTTAAAAATTACTAATTAAACCATAAAATGATGTAAAAATTAAAAAAATCAAAGACGAAAATTAAATTTGGACAATTTCTACGAGGTAGATCTAGAACTGAAAAAAACACTCATTTAACTTAGCTTCTTCTTCACACACTTAGCCTGTAACCGTACACTCGCCGCCAATCTCTGTCTCTCTCTCTCACTATATAAACTTCTCTACCCTCTTACTCTCCTCTCCTCTACTCTTTACCTCTCTTCACCAATCACAACGACCCTTTTCAATTCTCTCTCTGTTCGTTGCTGTTTTGGTGTTCGTCGTCATGGGTTCAGCGGTTTTGCCAGATCTCGGGACGGAGATTCTGGTCCCGGTTTGTGCTCTTATCGGTATTGGCTTCGCTTTGGTTCAATGGATTCTTGTTTCCAACGTTAAGGTGGCTCCAGGCTGCAGAGATGGGGCGAGCACCGGAGGAAAGAATGGTTACAGTGACTATCTTATCGAGGAAGAAGAGGGACTAAACGACCATGGCCTTGTTCTCAAGTGCGCTGAGATTCAGAACGCTATTTCTGAAGGTAGTTTGAGCTGTTTCGTACGTAAAGTCTTCACCTTTTAATGGATTCCTTTCTGGGTTTTTGTTTTCTGACATTGGATCTCCTCTCTACGTGATTCTTGGCGTGGTTGTTTTGGTGTTTCATTACTCTGCTTCGCAAACAAAAGAGTAAAGATACCGCCTTATACTCTTAAATGCTTAAGAAATGTGTCCTTAGTTCAGAATTTTGCTCTTCTTCTTACGCAAGTCGTCAATTTGAGTTTGGTGACTAAATGATTTTGTTCAAGGTGAAGATAGTTTTTTGTTTTGCTTTTGTTTCTGAGTTCTTGTAATACATGTTTGTTTCTAGAGCTAGATTGCTTGCTGCGCGGTATAATCAGCTATTTCAGGTGCTGTACAGTGGGTTTAAAGTAATAGGGGAAGGTACAGACGGTGAAGGCTAATTCTGGAACCTCTGTTTTCAAATTATTGTATTTATAATTTATAGTCGGCGCTGATTCATTCTATACTTGAGATTTTGTTTGCTCTTGCAAAAGACCATAGTGGAGATCCGGCATGTTTGTATTTTGTTACTAAGTTTTGGTAATGAATATTTATTTAGTTCAGGCACATGGGTGAGGCAACTACGTTGGACTTTTCCTCATAATTGAAGCGTTTAATGTGGTGTTTGTGGTCCAAAGAATGACATGCTGCTACCAACTTATCAACTCTTATTTTGGCAGATTTAAAAAATTTGATCCCTATGTAGGGAGTTAGTCGAAGCGAAAATGTGTTTAAGCAGATCTACACTTGATATGGATGTTTTTAAGTAAATGCTGATTGGTTTCCTGTTGATATTCTTTTGTTGTGCCTGTTTAATATTTTTTCTTGTGGTCAATATACTAAGATGCTATGGATGCCAATATCACTAGCCACAGGCTTGAACATGGCCTCCTGCATGGCATTTTCCGCTCTCATGCCAATATGCTAATATCGTATAGCATTTTCATACTTATTTACACCAATACCAATGGTTCTGGGTAAATATGATCTCGTGATTTCTGTACCCTGAATTTTCCTGTGGTCTTAAAAGTCTGTTATCAGTCTGTAACTTGGATATGAAACTACAAAGTATGGATTGTGGACCCATGTTTGGTGTTTGGAGATTGTTCATTTCTGTTCAGTTCCGCTTTTTGTTCACTTAAAATCCTGGAAGTTCTGTACCGTACTGCTCATCTTGTTGAAGAGGCAATTCCAAGGTTTATGTCTAATAGCTCAGTATTACTGGTTAGGAACAGTTATTTCTGCAGTGAATTGTCCACATCTTCTAGGAAAACATTTTATATCTTTTTTACAGATAATCTTTAGTGAAATTTGTATGTGGCAACATTTACCTTCGTGCTCATTAGGTATGTGTATTTTACAGGAGCTACGTCCTTTCTGTTCACGGAATATCAATATGTGGGAGTTTTCATGGTCATTTTTGCAATCCTTATATTTGTCTTTCTCGGTTCGGTTGAGGGATTCAGCACAAAGAGTCGGCCATGCTCCTATGACCAATCCAGGACATGCAAGCCTGCACTTGCCACTGCCGCCTTCAGCACCGTCTCCTTCCTGCTTGGTGGTTTTACTTCGTTACTTTCTGGCTTCCTTGGAATGAAAATTGCTACCTATGCAAATGCCAGAACTACCCTGGAGGCAAGGAAAGGAGTCGGAAAAGCTTTTATCACTGCATTTAGATCTGGTGCTGTCATGGGTTTTCTCCTTGCTGCAAATGGTCTTTTGGTGCTTTTCATTGCTATCAATTTCTTCAAGCTTTACTACGGTGATGATTGGGGTGGTCTTTTTGAAGCCATAACTGGTTATGGCCTTGGAGGATCCTCCATGGCCCTCTTTGGCAGAGTTGGTGGAGGTATCTACACCAAAGCTGCTGATGTTGGTGCTGATCTTGTTGGCAAAGTTGAAAGGAATATCCCTGAGGATGACCCAAGAAATCCAGCCGTAAGAATCTTCTGTATTATTATAATTAATCTTGTGAAAGCTGAAATGATTTACTTGATTCTCTAAATTATTTCCACTTGCTTACAGGTGATCGCTGACAATGTTGGTGATAATGTCGGGGACATAGCTGGTATGGGATCCGATCTTTTTGGCTCATATGCTGAGTCGTCTTGCGCTGCACTAGTTGTTGCTTCCATCTCCTCTTTTGGGATCAATCATGAGTTGACGGCTATGCTATATCCTCTCCTTATCAGTTCAGTGGGTATCCTCGTCTGTTTGATCACCACATTGTTTGCCACTGATTTCTTTGAGATCAAGGATGTTAAGGAAATTGAGCCTTCTCTGAAGAAGCAGCTCATAATATCCACTGTTCTTATGACCGTTGGAATTGCCATTGTTAGTTTTGTAGCACTTCCATCTTCTTTTACTATCTATGATTTTGGATCCCAGAAACTGGTCAAGAACTGGTAAGTTATTTCTTCTATAATTTTGTGAATACTATCTTGTTTTTGTAACTACAAGTATTTGATGTCACTAATTAACCAAGTTGGGATTGAATTCTGTTTACAGGCAACTCTTCTTATGTGTTGCTGTTGGTCTTTGGGCTGGGCTTGTTATTGGATTTGTAACCGAGTACTATACAAGCAATGCATACAGGTAAAGCTTGGTACTGTTTTCATGCTCATAATCATTTTTTATTGTTTGTTGGTTAGCTAATTACCTACACATTTGCAGCCCTGTTCAAGATGTCGCTGATTCCTGCAGAACTGGAGCTGCCACAAATGTTATTTTTGGGCTTGCTCTGGGATATAAATCCGTTATTATTCCCATTTTTGCCATTGCAGTGAGCATTTTCGTTAGTTTCAGCTTTGGTGCTATGTATGGAATTGCAGTAGCTGCCTTGGGAATGCTGAGCACCATTGCCACTGGATTAGCTATTGATGCATACGGTCCCATTAGTGACAATGCTGGAGGTATTGCAGAGATGGCTGGCATGAGTCATAGAATCCGTGAGAGAACTGATGCCCTTGATGCTGCAGGAAACACTACTGCTGCTATTGGGAAGGTTTGTAACTATGTTTCACTGTAACCTCGTTACCTGAGATTTATTATGCTAGATATATGCTTTATTCTTGTTGCTTCTCTGTGCTATAGGAAAACAAATCTTTTTGCTTCTGCTTGTGCATCGATGTATTGGTTTCTCGTTTCTGATTTTACTGTGTTTACTATGGGTCGCTGTTGAGTGATGCAGATGGATATGGAAACGGTCAAATTGTCCTAACCGAACTTTAAAACTACTTTTTATGAAACTTATGAACCCCCTTAATGCTCATCAACAATTCTCTGCTTCTTTTCCCCAGCACATAGATAATGAAGAATACTGAAGCGCCATCCTTGATACTCCGTCCTGACAAATCTATTGTTTCTTTCTTTGAGAAGTTAATCTTTTTGTGTAATGATAAATTTGTTGCAAGATTGAAATCATTCTAGCTTGAAAGCCTAATGGTGTTCCATATTTTTTTATGAGGTACCCTTAACCCTTTTTTTCTCTATTTTCCTTTCTCACTTTATATGAAAGAGAAATGTATGCAGGAGCAACTTTTCTTTCACTATTTGATTTAAGTTCTCCTAAAACTTGCATTGAATCATTTTTGCTGCAATTTTCAGGGTTTCGCTATTGGTTCTGCAGCTCTCGTATCCCTAGCACTCTTTGGTGCTTTTGTCAGCAGGGCATCTATTACAACAGTTGATGTGCTAACTCCAAAAGTATTCATTGGTCTAATTGTGGGTGCAATGCTTCCTTATTGGTTCTCTGCCATGACAATGAAGAGTGTTGGAAGTGCAGCTTTGAAGATGGTTGAAGAAGTGCGCCGGCAATTCAATACCATCCCTGGACTGATGGAGGGGACCACAAAGCCGGATTATGCCACTTGTGTGAAGATCTCAACTGATGCTTCAATCAAAGAGATGATTCCACCTGGCGCACTTGTGATGCTCACCCCTCTTGTTGTTGGTATCATTTTCGGCGTGGAGACTCTTTCTGGTGTACTTGCAGGATCCCTTGTGTCTGGTGTACAGGTAATTTTAAGGCAGTTTGCTCGGTGGCGTGTATTTGTTTGTTTTTGGTTGGACAATGTGATCATGTTGATTGGCATGGTAAATGCTTAGGATGTTTTAGTTAATGATCTGAAATAAATTCTAAGAGGTGTATATGCTCTCTTTTGTACAGATTGCCATCTCTGCATCAAACACTGGTGGTGCCTGGGACAATGCTAAAAAGTACATTGAGGTACATAATTGAGTCAGCTTCATTCATTCATAATTTGATTCTTCGAGTATATTGTTCTTGTTGGGGCATTATCTTCTCATGCTTCATTCCAAATTATAGGCTGGCGCTTCGGAGCACGCTAGAGCTCTTGGTCCTAAAGGATCAGATCCACACAAGGCAGCAGTTATCGGCGACACCATTGGCGACCCGTTGAAGGACACTTCCGGACCATCACTCAATATCTTGATCAAACTGATGGCAGTAGAATCCCTTGTATTTGCTCCGTTCTTTGCCACACACGGAGGCTTGATTTTCAAGATCTTCTAACAGTTGAAGTATCTTTTTATCTGTTTTTCTCCCTCGTCTTACCTTCGTTACCATTCATCTTAAGAAAAATGTACTAGTTCTAGCTAATTTTGGCTTTTTGAATCGTCTGCTCTAATGTCAAGTGGTAGAACACAAAATTTCACTCAAAAAGGTTTTGATTATACCAGAAAGGCTGATGATTATGGATAATTTTATGACAGAGTTTGAACTGTCTGCACTTAGATGCCTCTTTATCTCTATGAAGTCCATTTTACAATTACCACATGTTTTGTGCAAGTGTTCTGTTCTGTTTCATTTGCTCATCTATTCTTAATCTCTGAATTCATCTTCTTGTTTTCCAGGTTTCTCTGCAAATTATTCATTACATTACATAAAGCCTATAATAGTATAATACTGTTTTGGGGTTGCCAAATTTGCAGGCAAAAGCCTGTGAGCCCAGAAATGGGTCTCTGATATGCCAATTCTGGAAATGACAGGAACATATCTGACTTCAAATGTGACTTTTAATTCATCAAAGTTTATGCAGACTGTTTGTGTATAAAGTTGTAATCTATATTATCTTGGAACATCAAACTTGTGCTCTGATTGATAACAGGTCGGATTAGGCTCGGGCATCCTGAAATATTTGAACAATCAAACTTGAATTCAAGTCGGTCCAGTATTTTATTTTATTGCCTTTGAATAAGATCAAATTAAAAAAAAATATCATTTCAATCTCGATTATATTAAATTTGACATATTAACTTTAAATGCCTATAATGCTTATTTGGTAGAGATTCTAGATATGCAAATGGAATTTGACTACGTGCATGTTGGTTGAACTTTTGAAAGGTGAATAAGTATTTTTTTTCATCTCAAAAGTTTTTTTGAAAAAAATGATTGTTTGGCTGTAAAATAGAAAAATACTTTTTTAATAGATATAGTTTTTTTTATAGTAAAAATATAACTTTTTAAAAAATTCAAATTTAGAGTTTATCAAAAAAACATTTTTTCAGGTAGATTTTTCAGATTAATTATTGAGTCTATTTTTTAGTTTCTTTTGACCTTATGTTTTACACATAATTTCTACAATACTCACAAATTTATCTTCAAGTTTATTTTGGGATTTATGTAATATTATTTTACTTTTTTATATGTTTTAGTATTTATTTTTTATATTAGTTTTATTTATGTTATAATCCATATAAAAAATTTGATTAGATATATTTTTATTTATGTTTTATATGACTTAAAAATATATAATAATTAATATATTGTGCTTTGCATATTGTTTAATATACTTAAAATAATATTTATGTGTATAAATAATTCTATTACAAAACAAAATACAGTTAAAATTAATAAAAGTATTTTTTATTTTTATGTTGCCAAATAATTTACTGTATGAAGTTCTTTTAAAAAATTGTTTTTTATTTACAACTAAACAGTCAACTGACTTCTTAAAAAAACTCTTTTAATCAAAACTCTGCTAATAAAAGTTTATCTGATATAAGCTTATTTAAACGGGAAATATATATTATCTTTTTTTCTTAATTATCCTAAATTGCAACCTCCCTGAGTAGAACATGTTCTACGTCATAGATTAGATGTCGTTTAAGACAGTGACATAATCAGTTTTTTTGAGTACCATGTTCTGAGAGTAATGTTGAAAGATCATTGTTACTTAATTCTCATCACCTTGACGAAGCAAGTTCAAGGAAACTGCCCGTATGTTCCCCGCAGTTCTTGGACAAAGTTAGGAACAGGGACATAAACAAGTGGAGTCAAGAGTCAACCATAAGTACACATGGTTGGAGTCAGCCGTCAAGCCAACCAGTCAACCGGACAGATAATATGTTAATTTCGGAGAAATTCCAGTGTCTTTGTTTATTCTACAGTTTCCCATTTCAGGATTATATATTATCACCGTCTTCGAAGTTGGCAAGTTCGTAGAACTATGTACCGTGAGTCCGCTAAGAAATGAATCGTTGTGCACTGGTCGCCTTCCTAGTAAGGTAATTGAAATCAAACCGTGAGTTACTCTCTTACAATTCTACGAGGGAGTGGGTGATTCTACTTTTTAAATGCAAGAAATAAATCGTTGTAATTTAATAAATTTTAAATTTAATTTTTTAAACTTTGGTTAATAATAATAATAATCATTACACTTATGCTAATTAAATGCTATTTATACGACGATTTAATCTAATTCTTAAGTTGAACTGAACTAATTAAATTTGTATCAAATTGATAATTTATTACAATTATTTTAAATTAATAATTTATTAAATTATTAGTTTAAGTCAAATTTAATTAATTAGAACCTAAATTAAGATATGAGGCATACAATATTAGTCATAGATGATTGGTTCAGATATTTATATATATTATATATGTTTTTTTGTTATTTTTAACCAAAGCCTAAGATTTTTCTAGAAAATTGAAAATTAGAAAGGGTTTTTAGTTTTTGTTGAGTTTTTAATTTTAATATTTATTTAATTTTTATAACTTAAAAAATACTATTTAATTACTTAATATTAATTATTAATAAAATGTACAAGTCATAAATTACAAATATTTTATTTTATTTATGTCTATAATTAGTTTAAAATTTTGGGGGAAATATAATATTTTCAAAATTGAATTATGAGATATATTAACAAATAAATATTTGTTTTCAAATGGATTTGTACTTATTTAATTATTTATTTTAATAAAATACAAAAACTTTGCATTAATATTTATTAAAAAACATTTTATAAAAATGAAAAATATTTATTAAATCAATTTATTTAATGTAAAATTTTAATTTCATAAAAAATTTTCATTTTACAAATTTTTTATATTTATAAATATTCAATATTAGTAACTCTATAAAAAATCTTATTGTTAACTCTTATATTTTTGGAGTTATGCAACATTTTATCATGTTTAGTAAAAGTTGATGTGATTAAAAATTAATAAATTACTTTTAAAATGGAGGACTCAAAATAAAAATATATTAAACTATATTGAATTGATTACTTAATGTTGAATTTATTTATTTATTAAATAATTTATTTAAAATACGTAATTTTCAAATTTAAAACATCATCAAACTTCTCGGAACCATCATCTTGACTTGGATCACATAAAAGTCGTGTAAGTTATAGTAACGTTTGTACTAAGCATGCATGCATGCACGCCACCTTTCGAACTCGCACACCATTAGAGAGCACTAGTGAGGAAGAAGACGACCGTTTCCTTCTCCATCTTCTTCCTCGCACATGCATACCAGAGAAAATCTCATATCTAAGACAAGGAGCATTGAATCACGAGATGATTTCTTTGTTATTTGATAGCGACCACGATGATGATGAAGAAGAAAAAGACATACATTTCCTTCTCCATCTTCCATCTTCATCGCACATGCATATCAAAGAAAATTATCCTAGGAGAATTGAATCACGATTTGCTTTGTTTGTTCTTTAATTTATATATTTGTGTGATGATTGAGATTCAGTTATCCTAATAATCATCAAGATGATGATGGTGATGATGATGATTCATTTATTTGATAATAAAATATTGAATTCAATATAAGATATTTTTTAATTATTATTATATGTGAAATGTTAAAAATTGAAAATATAAAATTTTAAAATAAAATTATTTATCATCATTAACATTTCAAGAATCAACAAAATTGATTTAAACATTGATAAAAATTCCAATTTCTTTCAAACTAGAATATTCTCATAAATTTTTTGAAAAGTGAATATTCTTATAAGTTAATAATAATCAAATCCAACTAGTTTTTTTTTTCCAGTTAAAGGATTTAAAATCTTTCCCTTTTTCTTAGGAGATGTTTATGTAATGAAGACACTCTTCCTTATTTTCTTCTTGGCACATGCATGCCAATGAAAGTTTCCCATCAAAGACAAAGAGCATTGAATGATGAGGCAAGGGTGGCTGCTTCTATTTCCTTGTGCCACCTTATGCTTGAGACCATTTATCAATCCATTAAATGTTAATGGATAGATGGATGGTCTCGGGTACAGAGTGACATATGGAAACGAGAACAAAAGAATTAATCCTTGAATGATGAGTTTATTTCTTTTAAAAGAGTATAATGATAGTAAATTTTAATTCTTTTAACAGTCAAAAATACTATTGTAACCTATTTAATAACGACTTCGAATATTCTTATAACGAAATTATGATATAAGAATGATGACGATGTTTTTGTTAGTGGTTTTAACGAACTTTTTTTTATACGTACATATATTTAGAGGGTGAGCGTTGGAGTAACTGAAAAAGTTATTCCTTTGTTACCAAAATGTTATGGGTTCAAGTTACCAAAGCAAGTTCTTTGTAAAATGGAAAAGAAAAGTTGCGTACAATTGATGGCCCTTCTCTGACCCTCACAAAGTGGGAAGTCTTGTGCATTGAGCTAGATTGATATACTTATATAATAATTAGGATATTTTAACTTCATAATTATTTTTGCTCTTTTAGCAAATTTTAATATATTTATGATAATGATAATGTTTTTAATAACAATTTTAACTAACATTTTAAAGTATATATTTGAGAACAAATTTAGAGATATTTTAACTTTAAAATTATCTTTGCTTTAAAGATTCATGAAAATGGCAATTATTCAAAACCATTACTATACAAGGGAAGAAGGAAACCCCTAACCCTTGTTTAGTCTATTCTTTGAGATATCACCTCAACTTTTACCATATGTCACACTTTAATTACATCAAATTCCAATTTCTTTTCTAACTATAGAATTCACAACCTCCATTCTTCCAATATATGTTTAATAATAAGTTAAATATACATAATAAGTAATAAATTTTAAATTTTAAATAAATTATTTGATAAATTAATAATGAGTTTGACATTAATTATACTTTTGACCCAATGTTTTTAAAATTCTGACTTGAATTAAAATTTTTTGATAAGTCGCATAATAAACTAATAGGTTAAAATTAAATGATAGATTTGATAAATAATTATTTATAAATCAAACTTAATTTTATACGTTTGGCTTGACATTATCCAAATTCTTTAACTTCAACCGAAATTAAAACTTGTTGAATTAGTACCAACAACATCAATTAGTAGCCAATTAGCTTGTGATTAAGCACTAGGCATGAGGCATGACTAGGGATGGCAATGGGTTTTCAACCCGATCCATATCCGTACTACCCGACCCTAAAAAATAGATATGGATGCTAAAAAATGAATTTTAAATGGATGTTAAAAAATGGATGTGGATATGGATTTGGATATGGGTCTAGTAAAAACCCGAACCGATGGATA
>JANVCQ010000231.1:815296-839689 GCA_025531925.1 Erythroxylum plowmanianum
CTCATCATTTATTTATTTTTACTTAAAATATTAAATTAACTTATAATTTGACTCTATTTGTTAACATATTTTATTTTTTTATAGGATGATAATAATGCAAATGATATGGAGATGGACTGATAAAGTTTTGAATGTTGTGGAGTTCACGCAAAGACAGTTTGAAATTTTGGATGTTTCAGTTTCTTTTTTAGTTATTGGTTGTGAAAAACATATGTTGTCTACTTATCTTTGCACTAAACATTATGGTTTTTATTATTCAAATTTTATAGTTTTTTTAAGACATACAAATCAAAATCTTGACTTATTATTATTGAGTTAATTTTGATTTAGAGCGTTCGTAAAAATTTGCTCTCCATATTTTCAATTTAGAAGTTATATTTTTATGTGCTATACAACTCGATGGATATCCAAAAACCCGAATAACCCAATGGATTTAGATATGGGTAGTAAATCGTAAAAATCGATGGATATGGATATGGATATGGGTTGAGTCATAAAAAATGGATATGAATATGGATTGAGTAAAACCTGAACCGAACCCTACCCATTGCCATCCCTAGGCATGACTCTAATTCATTCATGAATGAAATGATGTTATGAACAAACCCTTTTGACTTGTGATTTCTTGGAGGCAACCTTCATGCTACTAATTAAATGCATTTCCTTACCAAAATTGGAAGATATATTTAATTTTATGGTGAATGTTTTATTACACACTCTTTGAGTAAATACTATATTGTATACATCACCATGATTGCAACTCCTAAAGGCTCTTTAATGCTCAAGAGAGAACTGGCACTTCAGTTACAGAAGCCTCTCTGAACTCCGATCTTATACAAAGATCGAAATCCAAGATAAGACTGTGTTGTCTTATTTGTGGTCTTTAGTTTTTCTCTGAAGGCTTAACAACAATGGCTGCCTCTCATGACTTCCTCAACCTCCATTCATGGAAGCACTCTTTTCACTCTCTTTTTCTCGCTCCCTCACCACCCCGACCACATTGTTTTTTCAGCAGAGTGGTTGCACCATTTTCTGGTCGCCGCGTACCGTCGCTCTCTTCGACAACCACCGCTGCTATCAACACGGGCAACACCGGAAGCGACGAGGGCAGTGTTTTGATGGACCTGTTTGAATCCGACAACATGCAAGCTGACCACCTGAAGATTGCCATTGTCGGGTTTGGCAACCTCGGACAGTTCTTGGCTAAGACATTTGTCTCACAAGGCCACACTGTTCTCGGCTACTCTCGCTACGATCATTCTCTTGTGGCTAAGTCTCTTGGGGTTTCGTTCTTTTTCCACCCTGAAGACCTTTGCGAAGAACAACCAGAGGTCGTCTTGCTATGCACGTCCGTACAGTCAATGGAGGAAGTTCTCAAGTCTCTGCCTTTACGTCGACTGAACCGAAACACATTGTTTGTGGATGTCCTGTCTGTTAAAGAATTCCCTAAAGATCTTCTTCTCCATCACTTGCCTAGCCATTTCGACATTATTTGTAGCCATCCCATGTTTGGTCCTCAAAGCGTCAAACTTGGATGGAAAGGTCGCACATTTGTGTACGAAAGCGTCAGAATCGGAGTCGAAGAATCGAGGGTCATCAGGTGCAAGAAATTTCTTGACATTTTTGCTCGAGAAGGATGCAGAATGGTGGAGATGAGTTGCGAAGAGCATGATAAGTACGCGGCTGAATCGCAGTTCATAACTCACACGCTCGGGAGGTTGTTGGGGATGCTGAAGTTAGAGTCTACTCCGATCAACACAAAAGGGTATGAGAGTCTGCTGAGTTTGGTAGAAGACATTGCGTGGGATAGTTTTGATCTGTACTATGGGTTGTTTCTGTACAACGTAAATGCTCTCGAAATGTTGGAGAAGTTGGATTCAGGATTTGAGGCTCTGAGACAACAGCTTTTTGGGAGGATTCAAAAGGTTCTGACCAGACAGCTGTCAAGGAAAGAGGAGAAGACTCAAGCTTCGAATCACTGCAATATTGCAGCATCTTCATCTGATTCACTAACTATGAAGTAAGCGTTTTAAGCAAGTTATTTCCTTTATTTGTCTTCTGTTGTTTGGTAGTTTATGTGGGAAAATTGTTTGTTTTGGTAGTTTATGTGGGAAAATTGTTTGTTCATATCAGGATAAGTTCCCATTGTAGTTTCAACTAGAAGAACAGAGAATTTCAAGATGTTCTTGTTTTTTTTGCCTATTCTTGCATGCTAACTTACTCTAGTTCGATGAAAAAGAGTTGGATTCTTTCAGTTTGGTTACTTTGTCTGCTTGTGTTTTTAAGTGGGAAGAAGCCTAAAATGGTGAATGAGTGAGTAAGTGCATGATCATTCATCTTGCTGAATGACTAGAAAAGAGAATAATCAGGCTGATGAACAAATCCAAATTCTTCATTTGTGTGGCTTCTTATGATCTAAGGTGATAGGTAAACCTTGAAGAGAATCCTCTTTATTCGGTTTCTGTGGAAGGGTGAAAAGTTCATTCGGATAAGCTAAACTTCATAAAACTAATTAATGATTGGAAATTTCAGGTCTCAAGATGCTGCTCAACCATATGAGTACAAAGGACGGATCTCTGACTGCATTGATGATAGTTCAAAGCTCAAAATTGGCATTGTCGGATTTGGAAACTTTGGTCAGTTTCTAGCGAAAACAATTACTCGACAGGGTCATACAGTTTTGGCATATTCTCGAACGGACTACTTCAACGTGGCACAAAAATTGGGGGTTTCCTACTTCTCCAATGCAGATGACCTCTGTGAGGAGCATCCAGATGTCATTCTTCTTTGCACTTCAATTCTATCAGCAGAAAATGTTGTCAAGTTGTTGCCATATGAGAGGTTAAAGAGAAGTACTCTTTTTGTTGATGTTCTATCTGTGAAACAGTTCCCAAGGAATTTGTTTCTTCAGTACTTGCCTCCAGAATTTGATATTCTTTGCACACATCCTATGTTTGGACCTGAGAGTGGCAAAAATGGGTGGAATCGTCTTCCCTTCATTTTCGATAAGGTCAGGGTTGGAGTGGACAAGGAAAGACTAGCTCGTTGTCATAAGTTTCTCGATATTTTTGCTCGAGAAGGATGCAGAATGGTAGAGATGTCTTGTGCAGAACATGACATTCATGCAGCTGGCTCCCAGTTTATTACACACACAATAGGAAGGGTTTTTGAAAAGTTGGGATTGAAGTCAAGTCCAATAAACACTAAAGGCTATGAAACTTTGTTGAATTTGGTGGAAAATACAGCTGGGGATAGCTTTGATCTATACTATGGCCTATTCATGTACAATGCTAATGCAATGGAGCAGCTGGAGAGGTTAGAGTTGGCTTTTGAATCATTGAAGAAGCAACTCTATGAAAAGTTAAGCAATGTTCAGAGAACCGAACTCCTCGACAAGTATCAAGCCTTAGAGGATCTCTCATCCAAAGTGTCTCGAAATGATTCTGCTTCTTTGGAGCATTTTAATGCTTCAAACAATTGAGCTCAGCTTCTTGCCTTGCAATTAACTAGTAAGGGCCTTCCTTTCATTACAGTTTCTGAGATTAATCTTTAGTGACAACCTTTGGCAAACCACTTGTGTGATTGAATAACAAAGGGGTATCATATAAGTTCTGGCTGGTGTGTTTCTTTCTTATTGATGATTTCACAACAACATACTTCTTTTTCATGTTAGAACATGTGTTAAAGCAACTTGGAAAGGATTATATGACTGAAGTTGCACTCACTTACAGCTTTTTCATTCTGTTGTGCTATATTATTGGTTAATTTGTATGATGCCCAATAGGAAATTAGGAATAGTGCGATATTTTTAAGGTTTTCCAGTTGTTTTAACCATAAACCTTAAGTGTTGTGTTAATGTATATGCTTAATGGTTGCAGATAAATAAGAGGAAAAAGAATCACCTTAATATGGTTCTTGGAATGTCGATTACTATTGTAGCTAGAACAGTTTTATACTCGATGGGGAACTTTTCTCAAGGAACTGCTACTCGATATCATGCAAATCAAAGACCGTAGAAGTTCTGAGCAAGTACAAGGGAGTATATAGTTAGGGACGGATATATTTTACTTCTAGCTAAGGAGCTATATAAAGTGTTCATATCTGTCCAGAGACTGTTAGCTGTCCACAGTCTTCTGTTTCCTTTTTCAAATGGTATACTATCTTGTAACTTCCTCTTTCTTTTGTGGTTGAAGAGGTGTTTCATATTAGTTAATGGTGTTTCAGCAGAAGTCCCTTGACAGATATGGAGCTCCTATGTACTTACTTGGCCTTGGCATATATAGAAACTCTGTAAAGTCTCCAGCTAGTTATTACAGCTTTTTAATGTATCAGCTTTATCTCTCAAATTTCTTGCACTTCTCTCGAGTTTTCCTTGGGTGGTAAAATTGATTTTCCTGCAAACTTCCATACAATCTTTTCTTTTTTGAAAGGCTTTATCTTTATTGAAACAGAAGGATGTCAAATACAAATCATCTCGTTCCAAGAAAAAACCAAGGAACCACTGAATCTATAGAGTTAATAACAGCTCCAAATCCTCATATTTCGTAGTGCCATGAGACTCCAAGATTCCTTATCGGAAACTTTTGACAGATCATTGAATACAGTATAGCAAGAACAAACTGTCAGAAATTATTGGATAGATTTGCTTCTGTCTGCTTCCAATACTGTTTTCCAGTAACTAATAGAGACTTCTGACACAGAAGCAGAAATGTGAATATTAAATTTGAGCTGCTTCTATTGCCCTCTTCCCTTGCTGATAATATTGAAAGTAAAAACCAACATAATCTTTCACCTTCCTGTATAATCTTGGTTTTGCTTCAGTAATCAGTTCGTCCACCGGTTGAATCTCTTTATCTGATTCTGGAATGCAGAATACAGCTAAAGTGATTCTGTCCCTTTCTGAGTTTGTCACTGCCCTGTGTAATGGGCTCTTGAATATGCCATTACTCATTATCTGTTCAATAAGAATATGTATATAAGTTGTTTGTTGAATTGGAATTACTATAAGCAGGTGATGAACTTGGTGAGAAATTATAATAGAATACTGATTGGTGCAGTAACCAGGAGTCTGCACACTATCAAGTCAGTATCTTTCATGGTTTTAAATGGAGAAGGTGGTCTTCAAGTTCATTAGTGACCTCTATTTGATCTCCGACATTGACGAGAAGAGCATGAGGAATGGTGGGGACTCTAAACCATTCATTATCTTTCAGGAGCTGCAGTCCCTCAACTTCTTTGTCTTGCAAGAGAAAAGTTAGTGTAGATCCATCAGTATGTGGTTTTAGACCGAGTATCAGGTCGGGTCTCGGACATGGAGGATAGAAGTTGTATCTTGCAGTCATTGATGCCTGTTCTCCATACTGGTTCAAAAAGCTGTCATCCTGCAAGTTCAATGACTTTGCCATGGCTTTCAGAAGAATTTCATTCACATGCTTCAGATTAGTGGTATATTCATGCAAGACTTCTCTGCAACAGCAAATTATTAGAAAATTTTAATCAGAGAATCTGATTCTGTATTCTTGAGGATTTTGATAAGAATTTGAGCTGCAGAGCCCACTCTGGAGACGGGGAACTTGTCCTCATTCTTCAAATAAATTTGCTCCTAAGAGGAATTAAATTATATAAATTACAATCAGTTTACCTGAAAGCTTCAGGATTTTGTGGCCAAAATATGTATTGCCTCTGATTTTCTGGGCTCAGAGTGAGGTACAGCCTATCAGTCCAATCAATTGTTTGTTGGTCTGAAAAAACCATGTCATTCCCGTACCCTTCCATACTGTCTTCTTGTTTGGAGTATTTCTGCTTCTCAGCCATCGGAAGTGCAAAGAATTGTTCTGCAACTTCCCGAACTTTGTCCAAGAATCCACTTGTCATCCCATGATTTACCATCTGAAAATTCCATCAAACATTGTTAGCAGAAAACTGTCTCAAGTTCTACATATTCAGAACTTATTATCCTCACACAGAAGCATGAAACACGGTAACTCATAATTTCACTTGGTCTTTCTGTATGTATCAGAATTTCCTTATCCGTTAGAACCTGAAACACAGATCGTTCTGAAAGAATATTAGATCTATAGACTAAAGAGTGATCTGAAGTAACTAAAAAGTTTCTGTTATGATACTTCATGTACTTAGATCCATCTATTCTCTGCAACCATTTTTCATTCCCACTCTACTTGTTCCATTACTATTGTAACATTCAATCATGAAACATTACAGAATCAGACACCCAAGAAAAATTAACATCAAGAACCGTTCAACAAGGACCTGAAAGCAACCCCATGTGCTGAGAGCTGATCGAAGTTTCTCAAGTTCTTGTAAGCTGCTAGGTGATGGAGATGTGAGAAGACCAATATCAACAACTGGAACATCCACCAACGGGACAGCAGAATCCAAGCCCCCACCATCAGTTCCTTTGTGGAAAAACTTCTGTGGCGGTTCTTTCAAATTGACTGCCAGTTCTTGGACTGATCTAGGCTGAAACTCTAACTTGATGTCCATTTTGTCACACAAAGGTTTGAAACTGGAAGCAGATGAAGTCTCTGCAATCTATCACTTCTTGAGCTACTGAATGGAGGTTGAAAGGTTCCAGTATTCTTGTCTGGTGCTGCGGTCAAAGGACAGCAGATTGCTTAGGCTTGAGTGCCGCCAGAAGATACGCGTTGACTTCACGAGATGGTCTGTTTTGTCTGTTTCAGGATCTGTTTCGTAGGCTGTTTTGTTTGCAGTACAGAGCCAATTAGCCATTGGGAGTGGGTCCTATTAACTAACTTCCAAGCAAACATGAGGAGAAAAGAAACAATGAATTCATAGCCACAAAGTCCAAGCTCTGCCACCGTGTCCTCCTCAAGTACTTGCAAACTTTCCCATGACTTCCCTTTGTCTACCGATCACATAAAACCCAATTCTCGTTTTTTAAGCGTGGAATCTGAGTTTTTGTCCGTCTGTTTGAGTTCTTGTGCCACCCTTTTGAAGAAATGGCAAATCTTTCACTTAAAGCTGACAACTTTTGCTCTCTCTCACCCACCACAAGCTCACTTCCGTCAATTTTCAACTGCAACTATCGGAAGTTCGATTTTTTAAGGTTACTACCCCATAAACGCTGCTTGGAGTACAAGGTATCTTGTGGCATCAAAGAGAGAGAGAATGTGAAAGAAAGTGAGATCGTTCCTAAAGTACTGATGGTCTTCGAGTTGATGAACTTGAGCAGAAGAGTTCAATCACAGGAACGGAGCTTGGGAATGGTTTTGGTTGGAATTGGGAGCCATGGAGGAATAGTCCTGAAAGTTATAAACTTATTGGCACTTCTTCACTTGCCTTTGTTATTTCTAACATGGACAAGGTATGCTTTTGTTATTCTTATCTCCGGTAATTCAAGCAAAACCTTGTGTTTTGTCTCGATCCTTCATCTGAAGAATCTATATACAGGTCCCTTTATGCTGATACAGTTGTCGAAGTGTTTAACTTAGTTATTTTATTCACTTTTCGGTTGACTAAGCTGGAAAATATTTGCTGAATGGAGAATATTCACTTTGGAGCATCTTAATGATTCAAACAATTGAGCTCAGCTTCTTGTAATGCACGGTTAATTTGTATGATGCCAAATAGTAAATTAGGAATAGTGTGATATTCTTAAAGTATTCTAGTTGTTTTAACTATAAACTGTAAGTGTTGAGAATGTATAGGCTTGATGGTTGCAGATAAACAGGAAGCAAAAGAATTACCTTAATATGGTTCTTGGAACGTCGATTACTGTTGTAGCTAGAACAGTTTTATTTTTGACGGGGAACTTTTCTCAAGGAACTGCTGCTCGATATCATGCAAATCAAAGACCGTAGAAGTTCTGAGCAAGTACGAGGGAGTATATAGTTCGGGACGGATAATTTTACTTCTAGCTAAGGAGCTATATAATGTGTTCATATCTATTCAGAGACTGTTAGCTGTCTACAGTCTTCTTTTTCTTTTTTCAAATGGTATAGTGTCTTGTAACTTCCTCTTTCTTTTGTGGTTGAGGAGGTGTTTCATATTACTTAATGCAGTTTCAGCAGAAGTCCCTTGACAGATATGGAGTTCCTATGTATTTACTGGTCCTCTGCATATATAGAAACTCTGTAAAGTCCCCAGCTAGTTATGACATTTTTTTAATGTATCAGCTTTATCTCTGAAATTTCTAACACTTTCTCTCGAGTTTTCCTTGGGTGGTAAAATTGATTTTCCTGCTCACTTCCATACAATCTTTTCTTTTTTGAAAGGCTTTATCTTTATTGAAACACAAGGATGTCAAATACAAATCATCTAGTTCCAAGAAAAAACCAAGGAACCACTGAATCTATAGAGCTAATCACAGCTCCTGATCCTCATATGTGGTAGTGCCATGAGACTCAAAGATTCCTTAGCAGAAACTTTTGACAGATCATTGAATACAGTATAGCAAGAACAAACTGTCAGAAATTCTTGAATAGATTTACATCTGTCTGCTTCCTATACTGTTTTCCAGTAACTATTAGAGACTTCTGACACAGAAACAGAACTGTGAATACTAAATTAGAGCTGCTTCTATTGGCCTCTTCCCTTGCTGATAATATTGAAAGTAAAGACTAACATAATCTTTCACCTTCCTGTATAATCTTGGTTTTGCTTCAGTAACCAGCTTGTCCAACGGCTGAATCTCGTTATCAGAATCTGGAATGCAGAATACAGCTAGAGTGATTCTGTCCCTTTCTGAGTTTGTCACTACCCTGTGTACTGGGCTCTTGAATATGCCATTACTCATTATCTGTTCAATAAGAATATGTATATAAATTGTTTGTTGAATTGGAATTACTATAAGCAGGTGATGAACTTGGTGAGAAATTATAACAGAATACTGGTTTCTGCAGTAACCAGGATTCTGCACACTATCAAGTCAGGATCTTTCATGGTTTTCAGAGGAGATGGTGGTCTCCAAGTTCATTAGTTACCTCTATTTGATCTCCGACATTGACTAGAAGAGCATGAGGAATGATGGGGACTCTAAACCATTCTTTATCTTTCAGGAACTGAAGTCCTTCAACTTCTTTGTCTTGCAAGAGAAACGTTAGAGCAGACCCATCAGCATGTGGTTTTACACCAAGAATCAGGTCGGGTCTCGGACATGGAGGATAGAAGTTGTATCTTGCAGTCATTAATGCCTTTTCTCCATACTGGTTCAAAAAGCTGTCATCATGCAAGCTCAATGACTTTGCCATAGCTTTCAGAAGAATTTCATTCACCTGCTTCAGATTAATGGTATATTCATGCAAGACTTCTCTGCAACAGTGAATTATTAGAAAATTTAATCCGAGACTCTGGCTTTGCATTCTTGAGGATTTTGATAAGTACAATCAGATTACCTGAAAGCTTCAGGATTTTGTGGCCAAAATATGTATTGCCTCTGATCTTCTGGGCTCAGAGTGAGGTACAGCCTATCAGTCCAATCAATTGTTTGTTGGTCTGATAAAACCATGTCATTCCCATAGCCTTCAATACTGCCTTCTTGTCTGGAGTATTTCTGCTTCTCAGCCATAGGAAGCGCAAAGAACTGTTCTGCAACTTCCCGAACTTTGTCCAAGAAACCACTTGTCATCCCATGATTTACTATCTGAAAATTCCATCAGACATTGTTAGAAGAAAACTGTCTCAAGTTCTATATATTCAGAACTTATTTCCCCCACACAGAAGCATGAAACCCAGTAGCTCCTAAGTTCACTTGGTCATTCTCTATGTATTAGAATTTCCTTATCCATTATAACCTGAAAAACAGATCGTTCTGAAAGAATGATAGATCTATGGACTAAAGAGTGATCTGAAGTAACTAAAAAGTTTCTGCTGTGATACTTCCATGTACTTAGATCCATCTACTCTCGGCAACCCTTTTTCATTCCCACTCTACTTGTTTCATTACTATTATAACATTCAATCCGGAGACACTACAGAATCAGACACCAAGAAAAATTAACATCAAGAACTGTTCAACAAGGACCTGAAAGCAACCCCATGTGCTGAGAGCTGATTGAAGTTTCTCAAGTTCTTGTAAGCTGCTAGATGATGGAGATGTGAGAAGACCAATATCAACAACTGGAACATCCACCAACGGGACAGCAGAATCCAAGACCCCACCATCACTTCCTTTGAAGAAAAAATTCTGTGGCGGTTCTTTCACATTGACTGCCAGTTCTTGGACTGATCTAGGCTGAAACTCTATCTTGATGTCCATTGTATCACAAAAGGTTTGAAACCGGAAGCAATCTATCACCTTCAAACTTGAGCTACTGCAACGGAGGTTGAAAGGTTTCCGTATGCTTGTTTGGAGCTGCGGTCAAAAGACAGCCGATTGCTTAGGCTTGAGTGCGACCAGAAGATATGCATTGACTTGACTAGATGGTCTGTTTTGTCTGTTTCAGGATCTGTTTCGTGGGCTGTTTTGTTCTTCATACAATGAAAGTTAAGAGAGCCCATTAGCCATTGGGAGTGGGTCCTACTAACTAACTTCGAAGCAACATAAGGAGAAAAGAAACAATGAATTCATAGCCACAAAATCCAAGCTCCACCACCGTGTCCTTCTCAAGTCCTTGCAAACTTTCCCATGACTTCCCTCTGTCTACGGATCACATAAAACCCAATTCTCTTGTCTTTTTAATCGTGTAAGGTGAGTTTTTGTCGTCTGTTTGAGTTGTTGTGCCACCCTTTTGAAGAAATGGCAAATCTTTCACTTAAATCCGACAACTTTTGCACTCTCTCACCCACCACAAACTCACGTCCGTCAATTTTCAACTGCAACTCTCGGAAGTTCCATTTTTTAAGGTTACTGCCCCATGAACGCTGCTTGCAGTACAGGGTATCTTGTGGCATCAAAGAGAAAGAGAATGTGAAAGAAAGTGAGATCGTTCCTAAAGTACTTACGGGTCTTCGAGTTGATGAACTTAAGCAGAAGAGTTCAATCACAGAAACGGAGCTTGGAAATGGTTTTGATTGGAATTGGCCGCCATGGAGGAATATTCCTGAAAGATACAAACTTATTGGCACTACTTCACTTGCCTTTGTTATTTGTAACATGGACAAGGTATGTTTTTGTTATTCTTATCTTCGGTAATTCAAGCAAAACCTTGTGTTTTGTCTAGATGCTTCATCTGAAGAATCTATATACAGGTCCCTTTATGCTGATACAGTTGTCGAAGTGTTTAACTTAGTTATTTTATTCACTTTTTGGGTGACTAAGCTGGAAAATATTTGCTGAATGGGGCAGGTAAATTTGAGCGTTGCAATAATTCCAATGTCACATCAGTTTGGCTGGAATGCATCAGTTGCTGGGCTGGTGCAATCTTCATTCTTTTGGGGGTATGCGTTGAGTCAGTTGCCTGGAGGTTGGCTTGCTAAGACATTTGGTGGAAGGTAAGTCCTTGATAATCGTTGGTTATGACAGTGACTAGTTTGAAGTAACTGATCGCCTTCAACTATCTCTTATAACAACTACTTAAGTCTCTGTTTTGATCATCTTGTTAAGCTGACATATAGTTTGAAGAATAGGTTTATCCTGTTTATGAAAACAAGTGAATTTGATATACTTCTAGTTTATGAAGAGAGGGGGGAAAAAATGAAGAGTTGCTTTTTGTTTAACCAAACTCTTTCACTGAATCTGTAATTGTGGGATTTACATGCCATGTTGCTGCATCCCTCTTTTCTTTGTAATTCGTTTGTCTTCTTTCCACAGAAAAGTTCTAGAGATGGGAGTATTGACTTGGTCGTTGGCCACAGCACTTGTTCCTTTTCTGGCTGGATTTATGCCTGGACTTATCTTGACTAGAATTCTGGTATGTATGGCATCTCCCAAACTCCTTTTCCTTAAGAGTTTCAGTGCCCTCGCCTATAGTTTGCCAAATTGTCAGATTATAGTAGTTGTATTTAAAGGCATATAACCATGTTTCTGTTTTGAGCCACTACCCGTCTTTCTCTCTATCACACACATACCAGCATATCATCTCTCTTTGAGTTTTTGTGCTATCTGAAGTGGGAATCTGAGAAGATGTACTGAGCAGTTCTTTAATTTTCTGAATTTTAGGTTGGAATTGGTGAAGGTGTCTCCCCATCAGCTGCAACTGACCTTATTGCCAGGCATGTATGATGTCTGGAGCTTTCTGAGCCCATTCTTTTGTCACCTGATATCTGATCATTAGATATACAGTACAAGCATTGCAAATGTTATTAATTATGTTTATAATCATATACAGTTCCAAAACCCCATTATTGGTACCTTTCATTTTGTCTACTGATTTTGAGTATGTTAAAAAGGCTAATCTTAATGAAAGATTATGAGGTTTTCTGGGAGACAGTGGACATGCATTCATTTCAGTACAATGCATTACCAAAAAATGTCAAAAAAAAAAAGGGAATGAGTATTTGTCTAACATGCTAAATCTAAGGGACTTCACTTTTGCTGTGCAGATGATCAGGATTAATAGCTTGACCGATGTACAGTTTAAAACAAAATCTCTCTTATACATTGTAACTTGCTCAATTGAATTTTATGAATTGATGTTTTTAAGGCTGCTTATCATCATACTTGTCCTGCTAATTTTCCACTAGAGATGTAGAACTATCAGATTCTTCATTCCTTCTGAATGCTATTGATCAACTGTTGCAGGTCAATACCTTTAGAAGAACGTTCAAGGGCTGTAGCAATTGTCTTTGGTGGACTTAGTTTTGGAAGTGTTACAGGGTATGTTTCAGCAGGTGTATGATAAAATATTTTCTGGGAGTATTAAAAGAATATCAAATCTATTGCTTCTGCATTATTTTGTACTATAGAATTCTTCTTTATTCCAACAGAAACATTCAATAGTTGTTAGGGTCTCTGTACTAAATTGTTTGTTTAGTGGGTATTTTAATCACAAATCTCGTTATTTTCATCAATAACATGTAGGCTTAAAGGCAATTACCTTTGTTGGGGTGCTGAGTAACCCCATATTTGATTATTTGTTAACGGTTGGAAGAAAAAATGCAGGCTTCTTTTAGCTCCACCACTCATTCAGAATTTGGGTTGGGAATCTGTGTTCTACATATTTGGGCTTCTCGGCATAGGCTGGTAAGTAACTGGAACCAAGTTCATGAATTCCTGTAGTTTCCTACTTCTAATTTATAAACAAAGTTTCTTTCAAAATTGAGTTATGTGAAAAGAGGCCTTTCTGCATATGCTAAATAAAAGATAATGTTCGAGTTCTCTAGCTCTTTTTTTCCTTGATTGACTAGATTGCTAACGGTGTTCTGAGTAGAACGGACTCAAGTTTGACCTAATTCAACAAAATTTGTCAAGGTTTTTGGGGTTTCAGTTTCTTAAAGATGGACAGGCTTTGAGTACCACTGAATCCATGCCATGTGAGTACTTTATCTTCATTTTTACTTGATTGTTTGGGTTGATAACTTATTTCCGTAAAGTCTGGTCTGGAAGGGTTGAATTATTTTCATTCTAACATCTATTCTAGTTTCTGACTATGATTGCACCATTTCCTGTACTGTTATTGTCAGTACTTTCATATTACTGCCGCAACTCACAAGGAGAAAAATGGCACAAAATGCTTTTAAGTGAAAGATGTTGCAACTCATGGACTGGTAGCATGAATTAGAATCAAGCATTGGTTTGTACTGACATTGCATCTGACATTGCATTAGAGAAAACCCTAAGTAAATAATCAGATGACCAGAGATCCTCCTACGTTGTAGTAACTAGAAATGTAATGTAACAGCTTCCCAATCTGTTTATGAGGAAAAGCTGTGGACTCTTGTTGATCTGGGTGGCTCACTGAAGGTATGCTCATCTCTTTGCTTCCTAACTGATTGGAAAGCTATCATTTGGACAGTATATGTATAACTAGTCTCTTAACAGTTGAAGAAAATATTACTGATAGTTTAGATGTAGTAAGGAGGTGCTTTCATGTTAATTATCGTTCTGCAGACCATTATTTCTTAACTGCTAGGATTAACAGGAAGTACCATGGAAGGCATTTTTTCAAAGTCGAGCTGTGTGGGCTATGATTTATGCTCACTTCTGTGGAAGTTGGGGTCACTACACTTGCTTATCTTGGATTCCCACGTACTTTAGGCATGTCTACAAGCTATTCACCCTTTTAATTTCTTTTGTCAACATTCTAAATCATTATTAACATTGCAAAGAGTAATCTTTAAAAAGTGCCAATTTTCTTCGATAACATTCTCAAGTTTTTAACATCTGTGAAATCTGTCTTCAGTGTTCTTTGCATGTTTGTACTCACAGACTTTTAATTGGCATTCCGTGCAGTGAGGAGCTGAGCCTGAATTTGACAGAAGCTGCCTGGGTATGATCGAAAAACTTGTGTTTTGTTTCAGAGCTTTCAGTTACCCAGGAAAAATACATGCCTGATTTTGGAAAGTGTTAAATAAGCCCCATGATCTGAATCCCAGAAAAAGAGAATTAAATTGTTGCCTTCTGTTGCTGTTAAAATCTCATATAGGTCAATAATACTCTCATCTATTTGATGCATTTTCCATCGAGTATTTGAGAAGTCTATGGAAGTTAACTTTGCAATTCTACATTTAGAATTCTAATTGTGATATACATAATGTACTAATTTGTGAACTATTTCAGGTTTCCATCCTTCCTCCTTTGGCTTCACTTTTTGTGACAAGCATTGCCTCACAGTTTGCAGACAACTTGATTGCCAATGGTGTTGAAACCACAACGGTACTGAGACAATGCATGATATCTCAATATCATTTACGATCTTATCTAAATCTTTTCAATATACAAGATTACTTAATAGGTTCTTTGACTTACGCTATAAGTTGAGATTCATTTTTTGTAGGTCCGAAAGATTTGCCAAACAATAGCTTTCTTGTCTCCTGCTGTTTGCATGACTCTTTCTTCAGTTGATCTAGGATTGCCAGCATGGGAGGTTGTGGGGATTCTCACTACTGGCTTGGCCCTTTCCAGCTTTGCATTGTCTGGTAGGGAAATATTTAATGGCCAGAATGATAATGAAGGATTAAAGTGGTCTTTATTTCTTTTAAAACCTGACTTCCACTTCTATATTTTCATTTTTGTCCAGGACTTTACTGTACCCATCAAGATATGTCTCGTGAGTATGCAAGTATATTGCTGGTATGAAACATCACAAGCCCTGATGCTTACACTTCACTAACTACTCATCAAAGGTTCTCGTTTTAGAACTGTTAATTTAGTTCAAGTCAAATTGAGAAGTTTTCCCTTGAAACTTGATGCTTAGGGTATTACCAACACTGTTGGAGCCGTGCCTGGAATCATAGGTGTTGCCTTGACTGGTTATTTACTTGATACAACTCACTCATGGAGTGTAAGTAAAGTTAAATTCCCCTATCAATTGTATACTTGGTTGGAAGTTCCAAATGCACGTGTACCCTTTGCCCGTATGTTTATGTTCTTACCCTCATTCTTCTTGTGTAGATATCATTGTTCGCACCATCCATCTTCTTTTACTTGACTGGTACAATGGTGTGGTTGGCATTTGCCAGCAGTAAACCTCAAAATTTCTCCGTCAGAGATTGAGTTTGATCCCTCTTGTGATTCGATTTCATCATTGGGGTGTGAGAATTTGAGAACCACTTCCACATTTACTATCTGATTTCTTTACAATGTCTACTGGAAAGTGACTCCTTCCACCATAAATAGGCATGATTATTTGCATCCCTTCACAAAATATAGTAGCCATCTATGTACTAATTCAATAGATAGTTATATAAATGACCAAAGGGATTTTGGACAGCCCTCATTCTATATCAAATTTGTTTTTGATCTTCCTCTATGTGCACATTATTTATTCTATTTTGAAAGAATAAAATCTCTCTCACAAAAAGTGAAGACAGTTCATATCTGTTGGAATTGCATGACGATGGACCTCAGAAAAATAGTAAACAAGTTCCTATGGAACTCCTCCTCATATTCAGAGCCTGGTCTCGTTTCTTCTGGGAACAACTGAAAAGCTTTAGTAATATACCAAATGCAATTTGAATTTCATTCTTCATGGGGAAAAAGAATGTAATATGTGCTGCTATGTGACCTCTTATCGGTCAGCCACCTGGAAGGAACCAACTTGTGTTCACACAACCCTGTCTACAAACAAGCAGGCAGGACCTGAGGTAGGTGAGCAAATACAATAGAGAAAGGAGCAACAACAATGGGGTTCGATGAATTCACATACACAGGCTCCATCGAAGGTATGTCTCCAGATGAATTTACAGTTAATATGTTTCCATTGAGTAACATGGTTTGGCTGTGTAAGTTTCCATCTTTTGCTGTTAGATGGTATTCCTCCCTTGTTAATCCATTTGCAGAACCTCGATGCAGAACCTTTCTTTTGTGTAGCCTATGAGACCTGTGATGACTGTGTCTATGTTGTTGTATCCAAGTACTGTTAAAAGCTATATTGACTTGAACAGTTGTGGTGTTGTTTAAGTTGATTAGAAGCAAGGTGATTCCTTTCTGCAAGTTAATTGATTCAATTAGAATAGAAAGGGTGATGCTGGTTGCATAACTGCTGTATAAAGTTGACTCACAGATTTTTTTGCACAATGTGCATATGCACGTATCGATTTTGTCCCGGAAAAGGTTGTTGACAGAACATTTCTTCCCATCAGTCTATGCCAAAGAAGAGCACTGCAACAAAGAGAGCAAATATTGGTGAATTTTCTCATAAACCTTGCCAGTCCCAGCCATTAGATCCCAATGTAGGATTCAATAAATCCTAGCTTGGCGTATTTTTATGACTAATAGAGAATTTGATCAGTGACAAAGCTCCACTGATAAAGCTAACTATGGTAACTAGTTCAAATCCCATCTACTGATTCCCTTTCTCTCTCTTCAAATTATCCACTTTCATAATATTCTAGTACATAATCTCCTAAACCTCCTGATTACAGTCTCTACCCTCGTATCTAAGCATTTCAGGACTGCCCAAAGACCAACCATTTGAGACTTCAAGGTTGGCTTTTTGTTTGTTGGACACAATGGCAAGAGGCTTTACTGTTTTCTTTTACCTGTAGTAATCTGGATTTGGTACAAAAGTAGTGGTGTTGAGTAAGCCATAATTTCCACCGATCAGTGTCTGTCTGCAGTAGGATTTTGTATCATAAGTTGATGCCATACCTAGCTCGTCAAGGTACCTGGTTGATGCTGTTCTCAGTTAGAATCCAACACCATTAAGCTAAAAGGCATTCTTCACAAATCTTATTGCATTACCAGAAACTATACACAAAAGCATTGCTGACAAAGTTATGGCCACTGTTGTAAGCACCTCCAGATTCCCCTACCCAAGCTCTGGCTGAAGTTTCAGATGTCTTGAGAATATTTTGCAGGCCACTGAAGGTACTAGCCTCGCCATCAAGATAGGAGGGATCGAGGATCTTTTCTACTAGATGCTCATCAACTCCTGTAGAAAGAAACTTTGTCAAATTTAGGCATGTTTTCTCTAGGTCTCAAACCTCATAAAACAAACCTTTCTTCTTAAATATACCTGGACCAAGATTATATATGTGATGAGTCATCACATCTACAGAATTTCCAGTCATGTATAGGAACTTCTGGAACCAAGTTGCATCATAGAATCCTCCAGGTGCTATTATTAGTGGCTTTGAGTCCATTCCAGTGTAAGTTCTCTGTACTATTTTATATAGAGAGATCATGTCAGCAGCATACTGATCTGCTGCTATTCTGGTACCAACTCCATTACCACTCAATTCGTTTCCTGCTCCAAAACAAAAAACTCATCGCTGTTCTACACTTCAAAACTTGGAAGCATATCTTTTAGACTTAACGGTGATGGCCTGAAAATATCAAAATCCTACTCACCTAGTTCCCAGCCATAGATTGGATAGTTCTTCTGAACAGTATATCTAATAAAAGATTCAGCATTGGAGTAGTTCCAAGGTCCTGCTGCAGAACCATCAGGTTGTATAGACCGCCCAGCAAGAGCATTTAATCCAAATACAACTTTGACCCTGAATCAGAAAAAAGGTTTTTTTTTTTAAGTCAAAACTTTAGTACTTGGGAAAAGATGAACAAGAAATGATAGAGAATTCTGTTACCCTGTTTTCTTGAAGAACGCGTTTAGCTCATCCCATCTGTACATGGGTAAGCATCCCTGAGTAAAACCAAACATTTCAGACGAGTTCCTAACAAATTGGACGCAGGGAAGCTGATTGTCTTCTGTGTCATATATGACCTTATCTTGCAAAGTGCCTCCTAGTCTGATCTTGAGTGGTGTAAAAGCTGTACCAGTGACCAACATAAATTTATCAGCAGACCACAAATGGCATAGAAGCAGATGGTTGCTGACAGAAATTAAACTAAGTCGGCTTCTTAGCTCTTACCCTTTATGGCATTTACTAATATCTTGTCGTTAAGGTCCTGCAAATTATGAAGTGACATAAGTGAGAAAAAGACATTAGCTCCCATCAACTTGGAACACGCAGAAACATGTTAGCAGCAACCAAAAGCATAACTACATTCCTGAAATAACCATACCAGGTTAATGAGAGAAGCATGTCCCCAGCTACACGTTCCATAGTCACATTTCTCAGGAGGCCACCAATCCAAAGTTGCACAAATGAAATCTTCATCAATCTTTCCAATGGCGGATTTACCATCAATAAAAACAGTTCCTTCAACATTGCCACCTTCTGCACGTGAACTTGCATGAAAAGAGCTTAAGCTGAAGATACAGACTAAAAACCAGAACCCCATTTGCCAAGTCTGAGAACCCACCTAGGAACAAAGTTCCAAGCTTTAAGATCTGAGGCTTTCTCTACGAATGTAAGGTAGCCATGAAAGTTCAGAGACTTGAGAAAAACTTAGCTAGAGAGGTTTGCCAATAGCGGGTAGCTATAAAAAAATCGTCAACTTCCCTTTTGTTTGATATAAAAGGTTTCAACTTTGAGCTTATACACGTGAACCCTAAACAAAGAAACAGTTTATGTATATACCAATCATCTATACATCAATCAATTTCTTCTCTCCATGTATTAGTTAACAAAAACCATTTCATTTCTTCTACGATCAAACAAGTTAGTTATGTTCTTTAAAGCCTTTTGAGTTGAAATCAGAAAACAAGTGGGCCTATTTCCTTTTTTTTTGCTTGGTGAAATGAAAATGGTAGCTAACTAACCAAGGTTCCAACTTCCAAAGAAATCAACCACTCTCAAGTTTGAGGTTTCTGTGCCTTTCTTCACTTCATGAACAAGCATGATTTGGAAGAGATATGAATTTGGTTGGCATTTGATTTTTAAATTCTGAATTTCGGGTTATAGTTTTATTATTTGTGATTTAAGAATAGTCAAATTCGAACCCCAATCTAAGTCCCACAGAGAGGAAATCTTTTTGAGTATAATTTGAACTTCAAAGCTATCATAAGGGTATGTCACACAGGACTACCTGAAAGTTGTTGAGATCATACAGAAATCAAATGATCAAAAGCTCCATGTGGCCCTCCAAGGATGGTCTAAATTGTGAAGTTGCTTCAATTTTAAAAATGATGGTTGGTCGAGAATGAAGACATGTTAAGACTTGTAAACATCATTTCCAAAACTCGTAATTTACAAATCATTGTTTGCATTTACAGGTTCTGAAAGTTCCTATGTGTCTTTGTCACCAAGAATTGGGGAGTACCACCATTTGCAACTTCTCTAACTAATGTGTTTGAGAACTTGAAGCATTCATTCGTCTTCCATTATCTTGATTTCATGAGGATCGATCAGGTGAGCTTTTGTTTCTTGCAGAGAACAACCGAGCACCTAATCCATTCAATGTTAGGTAAGATAATGGTTTTGTTTGGTGGAGGTTAGTTAAGACCAGACCTAAAAGGTTGTCCAAAATAAAACCACTCCTATACCAGAAATTATATAGCAATAATATACCTATTCTTTTCATACCATATTATAATATATAGCTTCTTGACCATAATGGGGCATGGGTTACATGAATATTAATACTAAATGAATTGCATTCTATACTAATGAATTTGTAATTTTTAAAATTTTATAATGCGAAACTCGTAATTATTATCTTTTGAGTATGTATCGAATAAATTATTAGATGCATGCAATAATTTATAAATTACGTAATTAAGTTAAGTTACTTAACGAATCAATAACTCAAAATTAAATAAAAAATTCAATATAATAGCCGGCAAGAGGTAGCATAATCTATCATTCAAGAGAAGAATCCCACTTCATGATATGTCTTCACTCTAGCCAAGCCTTCATGCAACTAAAAGTGCAAGACTTACGGTTAAATTAAGGTGGGAAAACTCCAAACCAATTCGTGTACATTGATTTAATTTGACTAAGACTAAGCACCCTTTTGTCCTATTGGGGTGATGAGAAAGTTTCAAATGGCCGGCAGTGAAGAAGCCATTACTGTAAAATGGAAAAGAAAAGAGACAGAGATACACAGAAAGAAGCATAATCAGGACTCGAACTTGGCCGGCAAAGAAGAAGAGCCATTGCTGTAAAATGAAAAAAGAAAAGAGATAAAGAGGCCTAATAAGGACCAATGTCTTATAAGGAATTAAAAGGCTAAGGCTTGGCCCATTGGATGTCTTACTGGGCTCATGAGAAAATTTTGGCCCATCAGTTTATAACCCAGCTAAGTATCTTTTTTTTGCTTACGGAGGGAAACACTCAAAACTTAAACAAACTAGTTAGCACATGATTATGCGGTACATAGCTCCTTGCTTGTCCCGATAAATACATTCCAGAACTGGCAACGGAAGCTCCTGAAGAATATATATGCCTGGGTTGGCTAGGACCACAAGAGCAGTCAGGTTATCTACGCACTAGTTTCTTTCACGATGCACGTGTTGCGGATACCTGTTAACAAAAAATTATTAATGTCAATCTCTGTAGTGGAAGAGGATAGAAGATTAATCACTTATAAAGAATTCACTTCGATTATAATACGGCGATACCCCAGCAACCAAACTAGAGTGAGGCCCGAGCGAACTCCCCAGAGTTTTGCTGTAAGTGACAAACTTCTTCCAATGTGATATAGAAACCCTCCACATCACTATCCGTGCTAGTCACGAATTAAACCACCAGCGGAAGCTATGGACGACGCTTACTTAACCGTTCCGCCTGTGTTGAGTTTTATCCAGTTTTTCGATGATTTGGACCATCCCACTGGACTGCCCGTTGGGAGTCCCAGAGTTGAAAAAACACAACCGATAAAGATGATGAAATAAGATTAGAGATGATAATAAGCAAAAAAGGTCCGACCCATAATCTGTTTAGCTTAGTTCGATTCTTTTTATAAAAAATTCGAATTTGATTCGAAATTTGATCAAATTCGAGCTGTGAGACATGAGTTCGTTTGGATTGCCTCAAAATGACATAATTTTTTTGTAATTGGCTAAAATGACATTATATTAGTCTTAAGTTTCAAGCTTACAAACCAAGTAGACATTGTTATATAGAAAAGAAGTTTTGCCCTATTAGTTTATAACTAAGCTAAATCAATATCTTTGATCCATAAAGATGTCGAAATAAGTTTAGGGATAATAACGAGTAAGACAAGGATCCAGCCCATATTCTGTGTAGCTTAGTTTGACTCTCTTTATAAAAAATTTGAACTCGATTTAAAGCCTGATCAAATTTAAGTTATGTGACTTTAATTCTCTTGAATTACATTAAAATGACTTAATTTTTATATAATGGACTAAAATGATGTCATATTAGTCTTGAATTTCAAAATTACCAATCAAAATGATATTGTTTTAAGGAAGATGTTTATTACATCATCACACTGAATCCAAAGTCTCGTAATAAAGTAGGGTCTAGAAAGGTTTGATAGTACGCAAACTTATTCCTATATAATCTAGACCTAATTTACTTAAAAGATATGATTTGGTGGTTACCTGTACACTTTTAAGGGTTTATACAACACATGTTTTTCTTAGATTGACTAAACTTCAAATCAAGTTTAAGCTAAAAACAATTTCAAGTTAGGTCTAGACTACCTAGTTACTATCTAAGTGAATACAATCTTGAACTTATTTAAGTTTAGATATACTCAATCAGTTCAACCATATTTGTTAAATCGAACTTTAGGCTTTTTCAACTCATATTCAATTTCAAACTTAGTTTTGATCCAAACCTGATTCTGAAACTAATCAAATTGATTCAAATCAGGTCCTTTTGATCTTTTAATTTGATGCCAGACCAAGTTAAAACAGTTTCGTTTTCTTCTTTACATGTGTTCTTAAGATTATACAGCCCCTTTTTTCACTTTTCTATAGAATGTTTAGTTCTGTGTTCGTAACTTAAGCTTCAAACTCAAGTAAGTACCTGTTCTGAACAAGTAATAATACTGATTTAAGGACATGAAAAATGGAGAAAGATAGAGAAAGTACACTTTGTATTATTGATCTGATAAGGCAAATTTAAACAAAACAACCTATCACGAACACCTGATTACCTAATACGTTGACCCTTGTAAATTTGCCTTAAACGAGACTGAGAGGTTCTTTCATTTCCGAAAATGTGGAGAACGAGTCAATCGGAATACGTAGAACTCTCAGAAAGTTCAGAGATTTTGAAACCTGGTAACTTCCTAAGCACTTGGAGGATGTGGAGCTGCTTGAACTTCTGGAATTTGATGTTCTAAAACTTCAGCTTTTGGAGGCCCTGGAATTGGAGATTGTGGGGCTCCTGGAAATCCTGGAATCTTTGGGATTGGAAAACCTGGAATCTTTGGGACTGGAAAACCTGGAAATCCTGGAATCTTTGGAAAAGGAAAACCTGGAATCCTTGGGATCGGAAAACCGGGAAATCCTGGGATCCTTGGAACTGGAAAACCCGGGAATCCTGGAATCTTTGGAACTGGAAAACCTGGAAATCCTGGAATCTTTGGAACTGGAAAACCTGGAAACCCTGGAATTCCTGGGATTGGAGGGATCGACTTTTGTGCAGGTGGTGAATCAGACGAAGTAGATAATGCAGGCAAGTCCCGGGAGATTCCAGTCTTCACATGGAAGGAAGTCAATATCAGCAACAATGAGAATACAGCTAGAGATTTTGTTGACATGATTTCTAGCATGAACAAAAAGACTTTTTATGTTATCGTTTTCAGATGAGCAAGTGCAAAGTGTTATGACTAAGATGAAGAACATGGACGAGTATTTATAAGATCGCTGTCAACATAATGGAATAATTACGTTAAGATTTCTTCCGTTTTAAGAGGTTCCTAACAAATTGATATTATCATCTGTCTACAAAATTAAATTACATTTACTTTGTAGCTTTAACAAGAATGATTCAATTCCCATGCATTACGTTTTTTTTTATAGATATTATTTCATCTTCCATATCAGACTTGCAATAACCTGCAGGTAACAGAGAGTTCTGTGGTGTAATCAACATCAACATCTTCCTGATCACCTTACAGTCTGTTTCACTACTATTGCATTTCCTGTTTGGAAAATAATCCATTCCGAGAATCAGAAGATGCATACATTGCATGAGCATTTAAAGTTAAAAACACCAGAGTTTCAGAAGAATATTTATTGTTCGATTTTATTATTTACTAATGTTCATTCCTTAAAAAGCTTCGAGTTTTTAAAAATCCTGCAGTTTAGCCTGAAGGGTTATTATTATAAAATTATTTTAGTATACCCGTTGTTAATATTGAAAGTGACCAATTAAGTTGATCTCATATGATAGCTTAAGTTATTGTGGTGAAATGGTAACTTAATATGGTATCAGAATTTTTGTGACTAAGTGATCGTGAGATTAAATCCTATCACCCCCTTATTATTCAGCACAAGGTAAAGTGAGTTTCTGTAAGTTTCAAGTCCAAAAAATTTTCACTTGAGAGGTTGTGTTAGTGAATATATAAAACCAATGAAGTTGAGAGCAGATCTTCTGTCCAAGACAACTCTGTCTAACTACAAAATGGTGTCGTTTTTTTTTAATTTAAACGAACGTGTAATGCCTGTGTTCTTCTCCTCTTGTCCAGCCAAGCCGCTAGTTTTTAGACAAAGCTGTTTAGTTAGAGCCGCGTGTTTCTTGGACAAAAGATCTTTTCCACTTCTAAAGTTGTATTGCAACTTCAAATATTCAACTTCAACTATTCTGACTCTTACTTCTTATTATCATGAAATTTTTTGCAAATAATTTATTATATATATTTTATTTTTTATTATATTCTTTAATAATAATAATAAATTTATTATTTTTATGATTATGATTATTATTGTTATATTCGTTATGATAATTAAATTTATTAATTATATTAATTTACATTATTATTATGAAATTTGTTATAATTACTATTATTAATTTCTATTATTATTATGAAATTTTTGAAAATATGGTTTT
>JANVCQ010000231.1:844775-855807 GCA_025531925.1 Erythroxylum plowmanianum
TACATGACCAAGGAGAATGGACTTCTGAAGGAGAGCCCATTTCAGAAGGAGACAGCGATGATGATTTGGATCACATAACGGTTAGAGGAACGCGAAGCCTGGCAGAGATATATGAAAGGAGCAATGAAGCGATGGTGGAGCCGACCCGAACTCTAGAAGCATTGAAGGATCCGAACTGGTTGAAGGCCATGGAAGAGGAGATGTCGATGATTGAAAAGAATCAAACTTGGAGACTGGTGGCTAAACCACCGAACAAAAGAGCCATCGGATTGAAATGGGTATTCAAGACGAAACTGAATCCAGATGGGTCTGTGAATAAGCTAAAGGCGAGGCTCGTCGTGAAGGGGTATGCGCAGATCGAAGGGATAGACTTCGAAGAAACGTTTGCTCCAGTGGCCCGAATTGAGACCATCCGTCTATTGTTGGCGCTAGCAGCTGAAAGGGGGTGGAAGGTGCATCAGATGGACGTGAAATCGGCCTTCCTCAACGGTATCCTACAAGAAGAAATCTATGTCCAGCAACCAGAGGGCTTCGTGGTTAAAGGTAAGGAGGAGATGGTCTACAGATTGAACAAAGCCCTTTACGGACTAAAGCAAGCTCCTCGGTGCTGGTATGCGAGAATAGATGAATTCCTTTTAGGGATTCAATTTAACAGAAGTTGCAGCGAACCAACAATGTATGTGCGGATTGAAGAAGGTGAGATAATTGTGGTTGCAATTTACGTTGACGATTTGCTTCTTACAGGGAGTTCTGAGAATAAAATAAATCACCTGAAGAAGAAGTTCAACGAAACTTTCGAGATGACAGATCTTGGAGGTATGAAATACTTCCTGGGCATGGAGATAACTCAACGAAGAGGATGCATTACGGTATGTCAGAAGAAGTATATTCAAGATGTGCTGAAGAAATTTAAGATGGATCAGTGTAAGGCAGTGACGACTCCGATCTGCCCAAAAGAAAAATTGATGAAGAAGGAGGAGAACGATGATGTTGATAAGAAGAGTTATCGAAGTATGATTGGTTGTTTGATGTACATCACAGCTACAAGGCCGGATATACTCTACACGGTAAGCATACTGTCCAGATTCCTAAGTGATCCAGGGAAGCAACATGTGATGGCAATAAAAAGAGTTCTGAGGTATCTGAAGGGGACGACCGATTTCGGACTTGTGTATGAGAAGACTGGAAGATGTGAGCTTTTGTGTTATGTAGATAGTGACTGGGGTGGAGCTACTGAAGACATGAAAAGTACTACCGGTTACTGTCTAACGTTAGGCTCTGCGTGTTTTTCTTGGGCATCGAAGAAGCAGGAACTGGTGGCGCTCTCAACAGCTGAAGCAGAGTTGGTGGCAGCAACAGCAGCTGCTAAGCAAGTAATCTGGGTGAGAAAATTGTTGATGGATTTGCAGGTTCAAATAGGAGGAGCTACTGTGATTAACATCGACAATCAAGCTGCAATCTCAATCTCACAGAATTCGGTTTTCCACGGCAAAACTAAGCATTTCAAACTTAGGTACTATTATCTAAGGGATATCCAGCAGGAAGGTGAGTTGAAATTACAGTACGTCAGTACGGATGATCAGGTTGCGGACTTGTTCACAAAGGGGTTCAATGTTTCGCGATTTGAGCAGTTAAGAAAAATGGTTGGGATTCAGAAGCTGAACGTCTGATCCAAGGAGGAGTATGTTGGAGATGGTTCAGACGTTCAGACACAGTTAGCTTGGACATGCAAGCCATGCAACGACGTATGAAGAAGCGTCCGTAGAAGATCAAGATTAGACAGTTAGAATTCGATTGTTATAAATAATGAAATTCTATTTAATTGGTAGGAGTACATTGTTTAGATTGTTATTCAAAAACTATCAGAGGAAATCTCAATATTAAATTGAGTTTTTGCAAGTGCTCTGTTCACCCCTGTTTTAGAAAACTTTCTCACTCTAAAACCTCTCTCTAGTCTGCAACGTTCTTTCTTGTTTGCTTTGGCATATGATTGATCGGTAACAACACAGACAACTAATAGTTCCTATACAAAACCACACAGCTAATATACGAGATTATTTCCTATTTCCTATTACCCCCTCAAGTTGGAGCATGCAGATCATGAATGCCCAACTTGTAAAGAAGATGCGGAAATTGACATCCACCCAATGCTTTAGTAGAGATGTTAGTCACTTGAGAACTAGTAGGAACATAAGTTTGCCAGGTGATACCGTATTGAACTATGTCACGTACAAAATGACAATCGATCTCGATGTATTTAGTACACTCATGAAATATAGGATTAGCTGCAATATGCAAAGCTGATTGACTATGACGGTGCAACCATATGGGTTTTGAAGGATGGATGTTGAGATCCAACAATAATCCCTGCAACCATTTTAATTCACAAGTAATCATTGCCATAGATCGATTCTCCTCTTCAACCGATGATCAGCGAGAAACAATTTGTTGCTTCTTGGTCTTCCAGGAAATGGGAGAATATCCTAACTGAATATACCATCCAGTTAAAGATTAACGAGTTAGAGGACAACTTGCGCCTAATCAAAGTCACACCAAGCAGCTTGTAAATTACTTTGTGATTTCAACAAAATGCCTTGGCTAGGACTCCCTTTCAAGCAACGAACCACCCTCAAAGCTACTTCCCAATGTTCTTTTCGATATTGTTGCATAAACTGAGCTAGAACATGCACAAAATAAGACAATTCAGGTCGAGTAACTGAAAGACAAATAAGTCGCCCTACCAAACGTCAATAACATTCTGGATCATGTAAAAAATCCCCCGTCGCCATGGCCAAATTATGATTTTGTTCGATTGGACAAGAGACTAGTCTAGCTCCAAGCAAACTGACTTCTGAAATAATATCCAATGCATATTTGCGTTGACACAAATAAATTCCTTCAGAACTACGTGCAATCTTAATGCCCAAGAAATACTTCGACACTACCAAATCATTCATATGAAAACAACTACTCAAATGTTGCTTAAATATTTGAATAGTAGAATGGTCATTACCTGACACAATGATATCATCAACATAAACAAGGACATTGATTTATATCTTATCCTGCTGTAAGATAAAAAGAGAGTAATCAGAATAAGATTGCCTGAAACCATACTTCTGTAAAACAGAAGTCAATTTTGCAAACTAACATCAAGGAGCCTGTCGCAATCCATACAAAGATTTCTTCAAATGACATATCAATCCTGGTTTATGAGCACAAAAACCTGGAGGCATGCGCATTTATACTTCTTGTAATTTTCCATGTAAGAATACATTGTGCACATCTATCTGATGAAGCCCCCAATTTTTAGCTACAGCTACAGTAAGAAAGGTACCAATTGTAACCATTTTTGTCACCAGTGCAAATGTCTCATTGTAATCGATTCCTTCGACTTACTTGTTCCCCGTAATAACCAAGCGAGCCTTGTAACATATAATCATTCCATATGCATTATACTTTATTCGAAATACCCATTTGCATCTTATTGCTTGCTTGTCAGGTGGAAATGGTTTACAGTTCATGTTTCATTATCTTCTAAGGCTTCTCATCTTTCATCTTTGACAGCCTCAGCAAAAGAATTAGGTTCTACACTTGTAGTAATAGCTGCTAAGAAAGCGAGATGATTCACAGAGAATTTATCATAGTTCACATATTGTGTATTAGGATAAAAACTACCTGAGGAAAGTTGATGGTCGAGTGAGGTTGCAGAAGGGCTCATTACTTTCACAGTGTGTAGAACAAAATCTCGTAGCAAAACAAATCCACGTTTCTCTCTATAGCCACGCCCAACCAATTCTTCGGGCTGTTGAACTTGTTTAGTTTCAATCACACCCCCTTACTGTATTAATATCTTAATCTTGTGTATTACAATTGGGCTCAATTACATCTTGATTCCCCTCATCATTTTCTTGTCCAATCATGGCAGGATAACTTTCTAAAGCTTCTTGAACTATACCAGACACACTCACAATGTTTTCAATCGTTCCTTCTTCCTTACTAGTTCTATGCATATAAGGAAATTGATTCTCCATCAATTTTATCTCCTTCTCATCGTTGGTTATTGGCATAAGCCAAATATCCAAGTACTCGAATATTTTCATATAAAGGGGCTTTACCATACAAAAGTTCATAAGGTGTTTTCCCTTTCAACAGTATAAATGGAGTTCTATTAATCAAATATGCAGCTGTTAGCACATATTCTCCCCAAAATTCAATAGGCAAATTGGCTTGAAAACGAATTGTGTGTGCAACATTAAGTATATGTCGATGTTTATGTTCCACTCTTCCATTTTGTTGAGAGGTCTCAACACAAGATATATGATTTATTATCCCATTCTTTATGAAATAATCACTCAAACAAGTAAATTCAGTCTAATTATCACTACCCACTATTTTCACATTTCTATGAAATTGTTTTTGTATTATAGAAAAGAAATTGCAAAGAATTTGTCCTACTTCAAATTTATTTTTCAACAAGTAAACCCACGCACTTCTTGAATAATCATCAACTACTGTTGAAAAATAACGTGCGCTGCAAAATGTTGAGATTGTATAAGGATCCCATAAATCACAATGAATAATTTCAAAAACATTGGATGCTTTATTATTGCTAGACTTAAACTCTTCTCTAGTTTGTTTTAGTCGAAGACAAACTTCACACTAGCATGATTATCACTACTAGCATCAACAATTGACAATAAACTAACAATCTTATTAGAAGGATGTCCCATCCTTTGATGCCAAACTTCAAAGGTATTCTTTCGTACCGTCGTCAAAGTTTTAGCACACTTCACACCTTCCATTCCTTTAAAGTAATAGAGCCTTTCACGATTCTCGCCCGCACCAATCAACATCCTCGAATTGTGGTCCTGAATTATACAAAATTTGTTAATGAATAGTACTGTGCAATTCATCTCATCAGTTAGTTGTGATTTGCACTTTAAATTAGGAACATATAACACATTGTTCAATTTCAGATCTTTATTTAACATCATAGTTCCTTCTTTGTCCGCCATGACTTCCTTTCCATCCGGCAATCCAACTGGGACAAAATGGGACATCATAGTTTCCCAATTCTTCCCATATCATCTTTAATTTTCCATAATAATTCACTATTGTCATGCCATCTTGTTTGCACTCCGTTAGCTCTATTTTAAGTTGAACGCATGGTCCATTCCCCACAGAAAATCATTCCTTTATGTCATCCCAAATGTCCTTTGCAACCTCCATATATGTGATGGTTGATCGCAACGTCGACTCTATTGTATTCAACATCCATGATACCATCATCGAGTTAACAGTCCACCAATCTTCCATCTCTGATGATTCGTTTGAAGGTTTTGGAATATTTTCATGATACCATGAAAATATTTCAAAAGCAATGAAAGGTTTTGGAAGAGAGAAAACTCGTCTCTGTTTATTAAGAAATCGTGCTTATATATACAATAACAGAACTAAAAAGAAGAAGCTAATTTAGCATAAATTATGCCTATATAGACAGGAATAGCATTGAAACCTTCTTCAGGTTGCGTTAAGTAGACATTAACTTCTGATAGACAATCACTTGCTACCTTAACCAATAGTGTCGAGCAAAAGGTTTCAAATTAAGAATTACAGGTTACACTGTAATTGCTGTAATGAAGCAGATTGCAACTGTAATATTATGGCTGCAATTGCGATCGTGACCCAAAATCAGAGTCAACGAAACAGATGCCCCAGTTCCTGTCGAATTTGTCTCAGCACGTTATGTTCAAAACAGTGCCTTATCTTAAAAATAATAATAAGTTGATGATCTGATAGATAAACAGGAGCAATTCACATACTTTTATGATTATTTGATGTCTGAAACAAGGTTAGTAACTACTAATGGTAGAGAAAAGTTGGAGTTTCCCACAGAATCTTTTGCTACAGTTTCTAATTTTCACTGACTGATTTATGGCAGCAACTGGATGACTGTTTTAGATGCAAAAATTGCATATCTTTACACTCTCGTTAGCTTCAGGATTCAGTTTAAATTGCGGTCTGCAACTGCAATCGTTTCTTGCAATTCACTTGTATCGTCCGTAATTATCGTAATCACCTACTGTGGCATTGTGACTGTAGTAGAAAAGATTGTTCCCTTATATAATGGCCATTTATCATAGACAAGATCGAAGTTTGAAATTCAGTTTTAACATGAATTTCGAGGATTACTAACTTTCGCAAGCATAGTTTCATGATCCTTTAGCTTCGAAAAGGTGTCAAAATGGATGATAAGTTATAGAGAAGCATTTTGATAAACAATGCTGCTATATTATTCTGATCAGAACATATATTGTCTCACAGGATAGCAACAGTTATTAGCTCAGAAAAAACAGGATTACAACTGAAATATGATTGAGAAGAACTATCTAGCTGATAGATGACCAACCATTTATTAATAGTTGAAGACATATCTACTACATTGCTTCAGAAGTGAAAAGATTATGATGACCGTCAGGATTCAGTAAAGTTGGAAAGTAGGTGGTGCTGCTGCTGCAGCTGGAGGTGGAGATTTCCCAAGAATAATGCAGATAGTCTTCAACAAGAAACCAACCGGAGCTTTACCAGGAAAGTAGAGAACCAAGCAAGCATCTTTAATGTCGATGATGTTCTTGCAGCAAGTGGGTACGAGCTTGTCGATGCCTGTAAAATTAGTCGGATTTTCAGTCGTACTGTTCAACTCTCTCAGGCAACCTTCTATGTTCTGGCGATAAGGTAAGCACTGTAGAGGATCCTCTAAGAGCTAATACATAAGAGTAGGAGAGCAGAAGGCATACAGAGGCCAAGAGAAGTACAATAGTCTGCATTTCTTTTTTCTTTTCTCAGATTGATGAAGGAAAACTGCAAGAATTCCAGGGAATTTATACCAATTTGCAGGAGAACTCATTTGAAGCTAGAACATTTACCAATTTATCACAGAGAAAACGTGTCAATTCTAAAGCCTGATTTAAGGTTTCTTCATATTTCCGATTCCTGTCGTGTAATTTCCAAGTTCAAGAAAAAATTGTCGTTAGCTTACCCGATTTCAGGTTCTTTCATACCAGAACTACTACAGATTCTAGTCAGAAGTTTCGAAACGCTGCAACTTTGAACTCTTCTTACCTTTCCACACAGAAGGACAAACATGGTCACGGATTTTATATGAAGTTTGGTAAAGAGCCAACTCCATTTACAAGTAACACAAAAACAGAAATGATGATATGCTTCAACCTCCGCTGACCAACTCAAGGCAAACACAGGTTTTACCAGACTAACCATGAATAAGAATTAAATGTATGGATCTCTGCGGATGCTTTAAGAACTATTAAGCAATGGATAATTTATATGGTTGAAGACTGGTTCTAAAAACACAGTTGTAAATCCAGGAGTTCAACAGTTATCTGAGGATATATAGTTCGGAGGCATAGAATAAGAATTTGTTTATCTGCCGGGCTTTCGTTATTGCACAAAAGCTACTGTGCATACCGGTAGCCAAGCAAGGTTCAGAGAAGAAATTAGGAAATTTAACTACGATCATGTGTTAACAAGAAAATGTCTGGCACTGGCTTCACTGAAACAAAAATAGTTTGGCAGTCTCATATTACAGGATTCGGAAACATAGAGAAACTAAATTAAGAAGTCATAAACTACATGTATGCTAAAACATCATGGATGAGGATAATCTGTAATGACATAAATTCCATAACAACAAAAGCAAAGATTTATCCAAGTCAATTGTACTCTACGATGCTGAAAATCTCAACTCCCCCTCTCTGTAAAGCTACCTACCTAAAAGGGAAAGAGAAAGTCTCAGGCCTATTCTCATTATCACTTCCTCTTCTTAGAAGGAGGTTGGGGATCATCTTCTTCCTCCTCTTCCTCTTCATCCTCCTCATCCTCCTCCTCTACATCTTCATCACCGTCGTCGTCGTCGTCGTCGTCGTCATCTTCGTCATCACTTCCCCCTTCACCATTAGCTTCAGGGTCATCTTCGGGATCAGGTTCTTCCCCTCCTTCTCCACCCGAGAAATCTTCATCACCTGCATCATCATCTGGGTCATCTGCATTGTCATCTTCATCTTCTTCATCATCGTCCTCTGTGTCACTAGCATCTTTGTTTTCTGCATCAGGCTGTTTTATCTTGTGAAGTTCATCCAAGGGGAACCTGAGGAAAGAGTTACACCTACTATTAAAATTCAAATTCCTCTGTGTTAGTTAACCATTCAAAGTCAAGGCAAAGGACAAAATAATGTTTTACCTCTCCTCCATTGGAGTGAACTCTAGGAATACATTGACGTCATACAGCAAAGATCCAGTCTGAGAGAAACAAAAAAGGAGTTGGTGAAAGCAAATAAGCACATGGATGCAACTGCATGGCTCCCTGTTCACTCATGCACAAAGGAAGTGGACGACCATGCAAAATATTCACACAATAAATAAAATCACTTTCCTAGTCCCTGGATCTTCAATTGCTGCTAGATTTTGCCAATCTTCACCCACTTCCTTTTATCACTAAAGTTTCCCAAAAATGAAAAGATCTTCATAAAGAAAACACAATCAAAGCAGTATGCATGTATTCATAAGTGGTTGAAAAGCAAAAGTGTAATAAAATATTACAACCACCAAAAGGTGCAATCAAACAAGTAGTACATGTCAAAAGCCTGCAGATGATTTGCATATCAAATCCATCTGAAAAACAAAACAGTAAGACTTCAAACAGCAACCGACGCTAAGAATCTGTACCCATCAACAGGAATTATCAAATCAGAGAATTATTCTTCAAATTGAAGGACCAAAGACCTGAGGTACATATCTTTTCCCAGAGGAAGAATAAACTTAACACAGTAATCACCACCCTACACGTACAAAAACCAAACAACTAAAATATAGAAACCCTTGTATCAGACACCTGAGTCAACTGTCATATAAACCACATTAAGGTCACACAAACTGTAAGCACCCCAATCTAAACTAAAGGTGAAAGATATAATAAGTTCAATTCCTAAAGCTTTTGCAAGAGGCATTGAGAAAACATCAAGAGTTGCAACAAAGGAACAGAACCAACCCAAAACTATCTTCACAAACTCCAGCAAATCATCCTCTTCACAAGCGCAGATATGCAAGATACAACGGCCAGTAGGAGGACTTATAAGGTTGCCAGTTCAAACCATACCCAAAAATTACAAAATACAAAGACAAAAACCAACTAATAGAGCATAAAAAACCTCTGATATCCAAAAACAAGTAAAAGGGTAACTAAACCAGCAGACAGAAACAAGGAAAACAACAAACAACTAAACAAGATAAATACTTTGGAAGCAAGAACAAAGGAATAGACTTAAATTGAAGTAAAAGAGAGTGAAGAAAGTTATATACCACAAAGAGCAAGCAAGTCAGAGACTTTGCAGCAGCCAGGAGAGTCTCTACCGCCACAGTCTCCACAAAAGCGCATACCCACATAGTCCTCTCCGCAGAGATGACACTACCTACTTCCATTGCTACACAAACTGTATTCTCTTAACAACACACACCCAGATACAAAAATCTAAGCACAATAACCTAAAGGAGAGTGAGCATGCAAGCGAGAGTGCGTATGTATGAGAGAGAAGACAAAGAGACAAAGGGGGTTCGAAAGAGCGACTCCAACCTGATTGGGCGTTTCTGGGTCTGGGTCCGGTTAGGGCAAACCCTAGGGTGTGTTCCGAGTCGGGAGGGCTTTTGATTAAGATGGATATTTCCAGGCTAGTTTTGGGTTGCTCCAGAGAAGAGTAAAGAGTAAAAACCAAAAAGTGCTTTGTGAGCAAAGGAATAGGGTCTGGCAATAGAAAATTCAGATATCTCTAGTTTGTTTGACCTACTTAATTCTCCTATTTTAGGTGTTATTTGGGGAATCTTCTTTTGCACTTTTTTTTAATTCTTTTGACTTTACTGGCTTTTAAATTGCAATTAGGGTAATAAAAATTATTAAATAATAATTATATATATATATAAAACATCAATCATTAAGCTATTTTTTTATTAATTACTTTTAGTACTTTACATGATTACATTAAAGTCCAATTGAGAATAAAAATTGAGTTTGAAAATTAATCTAAAGTAAGTTAGTCACAAATCTCAATAATTATGAAAACCCTATTCAAAGAATTTAATATGTTAAAAAGCCAACTTGAATATAATATGGACAAGGACAACTTATTTCCAAGTAGAATAAGTTTGAAATGTTACACATTTTCAATAGTTAATGGACCACCAACTATGGGCATAATGAACCTGTCCCACAAAGTTACAAATATGATAAGTAGCTAATTGAATTTAAGATTAACTAGATAAATTCTTAAATTCAATTAGATTCATACTTAAAGTTGAATAAAAATTTCATGCTAAACTAGTTTACAACAACAACAATTTAGTGAAAATCTCGGAGGATATGATAAGATATAGTATTATGCAACTTTATTGAGACTATTTCGTATACAGACGAAGTAAATGTTTAGAACCTGTTTGGATGTGCTTACATCAGTAGAGCTTTTAGCAGTAGAGCTTTTGTCAGTAGAGATTTTCTAAAAAGAGCTTTTCTAAGAAATCAGTTGACTGTTTGACTGTTATTGAAAAAAGAGCTTTTTTGAAAGAGCTTCATACAATAGACTGTTCAACAACATAAAAATAAAAAGTAATTTTAATTTTAAATATATTTTATTTTATAATAAAAATTATTTATACATATAAATATTATTTAAAATATGTTAAACAATATGCAAAGTACAATATATTAATTATTATATAAATTTAAACCATATAAAATATAAATAAAAATATATCTAATCAAATCTTTTATATGGATTATAATATAAGTAAAACTAATATCAAACATAAATATTAAAATATATAAAAGATCAAATAATATTATATAAATATCAAAATAAACGTGAACATGTATTTGTGGGTATTGTCGGAATTATGTGTAAAACATAAAGATAAAAGGAACTAAAAATAGGCTCATTAATTGATCTGAAAAATTTACCTGAAAAAG
>JANVCQ010000231.1:855907-880472 GCA_025531925.1 Erythroxylum plowmanianum
GGATTATAATATAAGTAAAACTAATATCAAAAATAAATATTAAAACATATAAAAAAATTAAATAATATTATATAAATCTCAAAATAAACGTGAAAATATGTTTGTGGGTATTGTGAAAATTATGTATAAAACATAAAGATAAAAGAAACTAAAAATAAGTCCATTAATTGATTTAAAAAATCTACCTAAAAAAGTGCTTTTTTGAAAATCCCCACATTTGAACTTCTCAAAAAGTTATATTTCAGCTTCCAAAAAAGCCATTTCTATGATAAAAGGGCTTTTAGATTTTACAGTCAAACACTGTTTTGCGGTAGAAAAAAGTGCTTATTCACTCTCCAAAAACTGAACCAAACAGGCTCTTAGATACCAAACTAGTTTACAATTATTGTCAAAGACTTTTCTAGTTCTAAAAATGACAAGATGACAAATTTAACCTAATCCAATCGAAATTCACAAAGTAATCTTCAATTAAGTAAATTTTTTATCAAATTCAGATTAGATTCAAGTTGAAAACGATTGATCCGAACGACTTAGACAATTTAATAACACTAGAACCGATTTGGACAAAATAACACAAAGCATCCGACCTATCCCGTTACCATCCCTAACTATTTTAGACATAGGTTTACTATGTCAAGATGGTTTATATATGTTAGTATTACACTGGCATTACATGCAATCCCAACAGCTAACTTTAACCTTATCATGGAATGAGTTTGCATTGAGGTGAGGAAGTAACCTGGAAGTTAAAAAGCACTGCAGTTTTAAACAGAAGGCTGGTTGATCAAACGGGTTTGATCAAGTGCAAGATTTTAGTGGAGACTTTGATTTGTTGATCTACCACAAGAAAGCATAACTCAATTCATATCAGAATATAAAGGATGAGATCCATCAATTGATAGTGTAGAAGAGAAAACGATATTTCTGAAATGTTACAATATAAAAACATAATTCATCAATAAAATACAGGGCAACTGCTCATTCCCTCTGGAGCTTTGTTACTGATCTTTGCACTATAGGAGAAACAACCCTTATGATCAGATTCTGCTACAAGACGAGGTACCAACATCATTGACAAGGTAGTGACCGATGAAACGCGCCTGAACCCGTGTAAGCGAAGAACATTAGCAAGGTTCGATTCGAGATTTTTGATGAATGATTTACAGTCCAAATGAACTACAGGTAGAACTTGAAAAACATTCTGCATCTTCATAAGTTATGGTGATCAAATAAGTGCGTTCACAAGTTAGCAAACCTTCTCAACGACATTGAAGAACAGGAAAACAATAAAATTTCCGTCAATGAGGACAACACATGCCAACTCTCATCTACTCTCTAGATTTTGTTGGCAAGACACAATTGCCTTGCTAAACTACAATTACTGCAGGTATTCAGCCATTCCATTTTCTGTTTCCATGACAACTGATAATCAAGATGCAGGTTAAGTTATTTGATTAAATTTGATGCTAGAAAAATGCCTCATCGAGAGAGGCATACAGCCTGTTGATCAAGATTCAAGATGCTCACTAGTTGCTGCACTAATCATTCAATATACATCCACTAGAGGTAGATAAGTTGACACAGGAACGTGAGTAACATATTAATAACATCCAAACTCATGAAAATTCCGATCAGCATCCGATAGGCGAAGTCCGTGCTACAAAACATGCTCAACAGGATGCAAATTCTTCTTTCACAACATAAGTAATAGAACACCATCACATCGGTGACACAAGCGATTAGCTGGTAATCTCACATTGACATCAATATTTAATAACCACAGATAAACTGAAGCATTATTTCTAATGCACAGAAGAGAAGACAAAGAAATGACAAAGAAACCCCAACATTTCATTTTGAATCAATCACGAATCAAGTACAAGGATGAGAGGGAAAGACAGTCCACCAATCAAGACCAAGTACAAAAACTTTGACAACATGAAATGAACCGATAAACGACTATTACATTCACCATTTATTCAACGAAATCATCAAAAGTTCATACTAAAAAAGCAGCATTTGGACAAGAAATATCACTCCATTCATTCACTAACTTCACTCATTGTGGTAGTTCCCCAGATCGAAAAACAGCAAATTTTGACATTTCCGAGTACTTGTAGTCAATCCCATTCTCCTTCAAGAACCCTTCAAGCTCTTGCTTAACGCCTTCGGGATCAGCAGTCTCACACTCCACTTCATAACACACACCAAACCCATACTTAGTCTCATCAACCTCCAAGTTCAGACCTTTCCAATCATAAACCTCTCTGACATTCTCAAACCCACCCAAACCCACAAAACCCCTATCACCCACGACCCCAAACTCATCTATACACCTACCCACAATCCTCGACCCAATCGAACCCAACTTAGACGGGTCATCGACGCATGCACGACCAATCACTGGATCGATCTCCTCTTCATCTTCCTCCACGCGACTTATTCCGTTGACCAGTAAAGGCTTGGCTTTAAGCGACAAAACGCAGCGTGCGTCGCCGTCATAAAAGCGCAATCGAAGCACTGCGCATTGTGAGGATAGAGACCCATTTGACGAATCGAAGAAAAGGTTATGTTGGTTCAGTGTCTTGACGTGAAACGGTAAAAGCAGAGACTTCACGTGGATGTGGCTTGTTGAGTCCGCGAGCCGTAATTTGACCTCGACCTCCATCAAAAACTCACAAAGTTTTAGTTGGAGAGACCGATGCGGCTGGATTTTGAGGAGGGATTTGCTTGATTGCTGTCGAGGAGTTGGAGGACAGAGGCCGCAGCAGTGGTAGAGGTTGTTGTGGCGGCAGCGGCAGCGCGTTTGCGGGCTTCTTCGAGCTCTTCTTTGTCTTCGATCTTGACTTCGATTTTGGTGGGTTTTCTTCTCAACATTTTGGTTGGTTTGTCATGTGCGAGAGAGACGACGCTTTAAACTTAATAAAATTACTTAAAATTAAAATTTTATTGAAATTTGTATTTATTAATAAATAAAATAAAATAAAATTACAAAATTTATATTTTATTAAAATATTCATTAATTCGAATTTAATTTTAAAAAATGTTCAGTCTCAAATTATTACAAATTTTCCTCAACTTTAATTATTATTCGACTCAAATTAGTACAATATAACATTTTTATTAGAATACATCATTTTAATTTTACATAAATTTAATTTTTTGTGTAATTAATTAAAAGTTAACTAATACATTCTAAGTTAATTAAAATTTATTGATTTTAAATTTAAATTAGAAAATTTTAAATTTCAAATCTAACTTCAAATTTGAAGAGTCTAATTATCAAATTTGATTCAAAACTCTAAAATTTTAAAAAAACTCTATAAAATATATATATATATATATATATATATATATATATGAGAAAACTGTATAAAGATTTAACCCATATCCCGTAGAGCACTTTCTATAAAAAGTTTCAGGAGGTTCGTGATCATTTTAAGCTCGGAATTAACATCGAAATCGAAATCAGAAATGGAATCAAAATCAGGTATATATATACACATAATACGTAGTATAGACCTTATTACGTACTTCAGATCTACATGAAATGATTAAAAACGAAAATAATGCAGAATACCTGATTTCGGTTCTATTTCTTATTCCAATTCTGATGCTGATTCTGAAATCCAAAGGATCACGAACTTTTGGAGACTTTTTAAGTCTTTCTACAGTTTTCTCAATACGTAAACTTTCTTAACAGGTCAGAGATTCCTTATACTTACGATTAATATGAGCAACTGCAGAAGATCTTAACCTTTATATAGCTTCCATATCAGCTTCTCCATCACAAAACTGATATGGGTCCGGTCTACACTAATTGGGATCTATTTTTTAGCTAGACTTCGACCCATTAATTTAGATCATTTATTTGGCCACTTTATTATTTTTATCTATATCAAATTACGTAACTTAACTGATAATTTATTTAAAAAATCAAAAATACAATTAATAGTTTGCCATAAAGTTTTAAAATCATACATGAATCTATTGACAATGAATTTTGTTACATAACCACATTTTCGGACCATTTTTTACACACAACATGTTATAATTTAGGACATAATATCAGTAGTTAAATTTAATAATGAAAAAGACAAAATCTAGCGCCTAAGATTAAGATAATCAAATATGTAATAAATAATGGAATCTATTTCCATGCAAAGCTAAAATTAAGCAGCATGTTCTTTGGAGATTGGCCTAATTTTTTTATATATTTATAATTAATAAGATCAGATTGTGAAATATTTAACAATTAAGAGCAATGTTTTGAAAAGTTAAATCGGTAAGATAAGAAGTTTTTTAAAATTCAACTAATATTAGATTGTCATAAAATTGATTAAAAATTAAATAAAAATAAAGAATTTGAAATATAATTTAAAAAAATTATTTTTATTAAAAAATTTAAAATTTAATAAAAAACAAGAATGCTTAATATCAATTAATCGATTTATTTTAATTTTATAAAAATTGATCTATTAATTAATAAATTGATCAATTTTCAACAATTAAAATTAAATTTTTTACTATTAATCTGACTAATTTAGATTTTAGAGTGTAGATTAGGAGGAACTCTATTTTTGCATATTAGACATAATTTTTAATTTATTATTCGATGTTTGTTGAAATAAAAAATATAGGGAAAATGTGGAAAGGACCAAACATTATCCAATCAAAGCAAAACAAGGAATCAAGAGCGATGGCTCTTGCATCATGGTTGTTTTGTCTTCGGCTCTCTCTTCATTCCTTTCTTTTCTCTCTTCAATTTCCCTCTAAAAATCTCCGAGTCAACACGGGGCGGCTACACGACCCGACCCATCAACCCCAAATTTACGCGAAAGTCATCAGCATCCGACAAGGTCCATTCTTTAAGGCCTCAATTTGATCGAATCAGTCAAATTCGCCGGTGACCCAATTGCAGGAAGAAGGAAAAGTTACGATCTTTAAGGTTTTTTGGGAGGTCGGTATTGGTTGAAAATGTCGTCGGAGATCGTGGTGGTCGAGGAGGTGCAAACTGGGTCTGGGGCTGTTAATAATGGGATGGGAAATGGTGGTGATGGTGTGGCTGGGGAGGAGAGTTTGAGGAATGATGTTTACACAGCTGCCGCCTATGGGGACTTGGAGAAGCTTCAGAGATTGGTTGAGAGTGAGGGTTGCTCTGTTTCAGAGCCTGATGGCCTTGGCTACTATGCGTTGCAGTGGGCGGCTTTGAACAACCGGACTGCGGCTGCTCAGTACATCATCGAGGTCTCTTTCTCTCTTTATTTTATATACCTCCGTGTATGTGATGTGGGCTTGTTGAACTTGGGATCGTATATGGGTTTTTGATGGGTTTAACAGATTGATTTTTGTTTGGGATCATCTTTTGGATTTGTTTGTTTTGCTTTTACCTTAAAACGGTTACCTTTCCTCATTTCCTCTTTCTTTGTGTTTTCTTTATGTTTTACTGTATCCTTCATTCTTGATTTGTAATTTGTTGAAGGTGGTGGGTTTACTTATTGATATAAACGTAGTTACGCTTTTTGAGGCCATATCAAGTTAATTGTAGGTCGAGATATTTTATGACGTTGCTTAGTACCTTGAATAAAGCGTTTGGTCGTCTTGGCTTATTGATAGCTGAATTGGTCTTAACGGCAGTCTTGTTTCTATTGTCATTTATTGGTTGTTAAGATGAAAATGGAGATGTGTTTGGTGCTTATTTGGATGGTTATTGAGGCGGGAGTTCAGTTCACATTTCTTAGTTTTTGTTAAGTATAGTTGTTACTCAATAGGTGATTGATTTGAGTTCACAACTCAATGATGTAAAGTTTGATGCTGGGTTCTTATTTTGCTTTTGTCTATCAATAAGTATGATGTTAGCTGATTTTCTCGGGGTATTTGTCTTTCATCAGCATGGAGGAGATGTTAATGCTGCAGATCATACTGGGCAGACAGCATTGCATTGGAGTGCAGTTCGGGGAGCAATCCAAGTTGGAGAGCTTTTACTTCAAGAGGGTGCCCGTCTAAATACTGCTGATATGTACGGCTATCAGGTTAGTGTTTTCAGTTTAATGTAACTATGTGAAAAAAAATATTTTAAGGGAGATTAGTATACTTTATTTCAAGTGTATGGAATTTTGGTTTTGGTTTAACCACAATTCTTACACTACTTAGTGACTTATAAGTACTTTAATACAAATCGAGTATTTTCAAATGCATAATGATGGAGTGAGGCATGGAGATGATGCCTTAGCTGCTGTTTCATATAAATGTATGTAAGAATTTTGTTTTATGAAGATAATAGCATGTTGATTGCCCATTTGTAATGACTGCAGGCAACACATGTTGCTGCACAATATGGTCAGACAGCTTTTCTGTATCATATTGTTTCCAAGTGGAATGCTGACCCTGATGTCCCTGATAATGATGGAAGAAGCCCTCTACATTGGTATGTGAGAAAATTTCAAATCATATGCATCTGTACTTGTTTGTGATGATGCGTGTTTATCATTCTGGGGGTTCCTAAGCACAATCGTCTTCTTTTCCCTTTAGACTCGGATATTTCTCATGATTGTTTTTTAATGTCACAGATTTCATTAATGTTTTGCATCCTCCATACTTGCAAGCAGTTAACCTGCTTACACATGTTGGTGTTATTAAACCGCACTTGCTATTCTATAGTATGTTATATTGTTCCTGAAATGAGTAGTATCTACTGTATTTCCTTAATCAGCATTATAGGTGATGATTCCCTTTTATTTTTGGTTCTCTTTTTGGAGAATTTAGGGCTGCTTATAAAGGCTTTGCAGATTGTATACGTCTTCTATTATTTCTGGATGCATATAGAGGACGCCAGGATAAAGAGGGTAAATATCCTGTGCTTAAATTTGTAATACTCCTCATATCAAAATTTGATAGGGTAGTACATATCCTGACAAAATTATGTTGAATACTTACATTCCTTTATCCTATCTGTGTTTTGATCTTACATATCCAGGTTGCACTCCACTTCACTGGGCTGCTATTAGGGGCAACTTGGAGGCATGCACGGTGTTGGTTCAGGCTGGCAAGAAGGAGGACTTGATAGTGACCGATAATACCGGCCTTACACCTGCCCAACTAGCTTCTGACAAGAACCACAGACAAGTTGCTTTTTTCCTTGTAGGTGTTCAATAATAAGAGGCTTTATATCGGTTATCTATGTTATATGACATAATATTTTCTTTTCCTGAATACCTTTTTATGGGAGTTAAATGCTTTAGTATTATTAGTTACTTGGTCTCTGTTTCCCTAACTGGCTACTTGTCTGGATTTGATGTGACTGATAACTTCATTTTTCTGCACAAGAGGAACATTTGATATGTGTTTATATGGAACAGTAAACAGAGGGCCATGCTTTTGTCTTAAACATATCTAGAACTTGTCAAAATGGTAAATGCATGGTCATGTTTGACATGTTTTGTTGATCCTGAATATACCAAATTTCCATAGACTGGCCCTATGTTTGAACCTGTCCCCCTTTTGATGAAACACAGCAGTGCAATCCATGCTACAATTGATGTCTGCTCCTTTAGAAGCACTTCTGTGCTTCTGCAATTCAAAGTGCTTTTACAGCTTCCTATCATGGATTTTGGTCATGTTTCTGACTGTACTATTCCAAATTGCTTGTTTACAGGGAAATGCTAGAAGGTTACTTGATAAACGTTGTGATGGGAACAGTCGCCTGGGACATCTCTCAAAATTAGGACTTGCACCTGCACTTTGGCTTGTAATTCTAACTATGATGCTGACCTATATCAATGCAGTTATTTCTGGTATTTCTCATTAACTGTATTTGGTTCCTCTGCTATCAACCTTTTGCTTGCCATGGTTTTCTTTTTTGTTATTGGTTTTTTGATATTTGATCTACAGTTCAGAATCTGCCAAGGTTAACAGCAGGCTTTGGTCTTCTTTCCTGGTTGGTTATTTTTCTGGCAACTGGTGGACTAGTCATGTTTTATAGGTGTAGCAGGTATCCCTTATAGAGCACTTTATAAAGCTGGTCGAGTTGATTGAGCTTGTTGATATATTCTCTCCACTGCATCTAGATGTCACCCCATGAGAACAAAAAAGAAAGCATAAAACTTGTATGTAGATAAGTATGTGAAAGCATGAGTTAGTGCTGACCTTTTCTTTTTCCCCCTTTTGTTCTCCTTCTTTCTTTGCAGGAAGGACCCAGGTTTCATTAGAATGAATGTGCATGATCCACAAAATATGAAAGATGACGTGCGCTCTCATTCTCTTGCCCAATTTCCAATGTCTTCAAATTAGTTGCACATTAACCTTTAGGAGATTGCTTTCCTTTGTGTTAGACCTTGTCTTCTAGTATTTTCTCCACATGGTATTAAATATTCATTTTCTATGTTTTAGGAACCTCTATTGAAGATTGAGATAAACAACCCCGCCCTGCTAGCCGGTAATTGGTCCCAGCTGTGTGCTACATGCAAGGTAATTCTTCGTGCTGGTCTATGTGCTCTTTTTTCCATCTTATTGGTGTTTAGTATCTGCTTATTTCCAGTTGACTCTCATGTTTGAAAACTTACTGTTCTTTCATATTCTGCTGTGAGCAGATAGTTAGACCTGTACGCGCGAAGCACTGCTCCACATGTGATCGATGTGTTGAACAATTTGATCATCATTGCCCTTGGGTGTCCAATTGCATTGGCAAGGTATGCAGAAATAAATACTTTTTGCACTTTCATTTCCACCTCTCATGTTGTTGATGAGCAAATGCTGCTAATAAGCACATTTGCATATAGGTAGGTGGCCATTTTTGGGTTGGTTAATTGACGGCCGAACTATTCCAATCAGCTTTTAACATTAAAATATGCAATCATTTTCTTAAAAAGAAAATTCATTGTGGGTTAGTGTTTACCCTTTGGTGAAGGGTTGCGGAAGCAGGTGGTGTGCACCCTTAAATGCAGATAAATGAATATAATCTGTTCAACTGCACTGTGATTGAAGTTTGACAATGTGCCCCTTGAAGCACTTGTCAACTAATTGCAGCTATGACTGCACGTTATATCTACATTTTGTTTGTGATATTTGATTATCGCATGGTCACTGGTTTAGATTTTTCCTTTATTTTTTGCGTTATTAGGGAGGATGTTTCCCTTAGCATTTTGTAAGACATTATGTGATTTATTGCTTCTGATGCAGAAAAACAAATGGGATTTCTTTATGTTCCTCATTTTAGAAGTGTCAGCTATGTTGATAGCCGGTGCAGTGGCTCTCACAAGTATGTGACTGTTTAAAACTATGTTTGTCTGATTTTTTTCCCTTCTCTTCTCCTTTTGTCAAGTGGAGATGTAGCTCTGAAATGAGCTTATAATTGACACGGTTCACATGCAGGAGTTTTGACCGATCCAATGGCTCCCTCTTCATTTGGGCCATGGTTAAATTATGCTGCTACCCATCATGTTGGTGCTATATCATTCCTGGTTGTGGACTTGTTCATCTTCTTCGGTGTGGCTGTATTAACTGTTGTACAAGCTTCTCAGGTAAGTTGGAGCATCTTTTCGCTGATGATTCGATTTTTGATGTAATGCCAGTAGGTTCCACTTACAGAGGCTACTTCTAGTGCTCCCTATTAAGGTGTATACTTCTAGTGCTCCCTATTAAGGTGTATTAGATCCACACTCTGAGTTTTCTTATGTTTGATTTCTGTGCAAAGTTGGATCAAATGCTTTCAATGACTCAGGAAAAATTTACAAATGTAGCTTCTTGCATTGGAGGTATCTTTATGGGGAATGTTCCGAACATTTAGTTCTTCTCTTTCATGCTGCAGATATCTCGCAATATAACGACAAATGAAATGGCAAATGCAATGCGCTATAGCTATCTTAGAGGGCCAGGTGGTCACTTCAGGAACCCATACGATCATGGCTTTAGAAAGAATTGTTCAGATTTCTTGATCAACGGCTACAACGAGGACGTGGAGTATGTTGAAGGTTTGTCACATTCAGAGGGAATCAGTTTAATGCATATGACGCGGAATTCAAATCTGCAAAATGGAGATGCACATTCACACCAATGCAACGGCAACAGCAATGGGAACGGCAACGGGCATGTTGCTATTAATATAAGTTCAGAGAGGAAAACACATCAGGGTCATGGCCATTCTTCCAATTGCAGCCATAGTAAACCCTCGAAGTCAAGAGCGGATAGAGTTCCTTTGGGGTTGGGACTTGGTCTTGGCCGGAACAGTGCCCGTAATGTTGCTTCCTCATGATGCTTTGTCCTTTTGTGGTACAATACAAGCTGGAATAGATAATTACCTTGTACCATAACTAATTTTGATAATTGCCCCGTTTTGCTTCTCTTCTCATGTGCTTTATTTGTGTACAAATTCAAGTTTCTCTCAATTTATAGCAGCTGCCCAGTCTTTGTCAGATTCAGCTTGTGACCCTCTTGAAATTTGAAGGCAATGTTCATATAAAAGTTTCCATTAAAACTTTCAGACTGGTGTGCCCTGGCTGGATTTCAATATTTGTAAAGTTTGCTAATGGTGATATTCAGTTTTGACCATTTAGTGTAGTTGACAGGGTAGGGTTTGTTCTTTTTAAGTTTATTGGGGTAAGTGAAAAAGTAGTTGACAGGAGTACTTGAGTCGAAATCAACAGGCAAAGCTCTGTTTGATCGGGATAGAATTTGACAAGTTAGTTGGGTTTGGATGAACTTTGAAGATCAATATCCTAAACTAGACCTGATTTATTAACTTCAATTAGAACTGAACTGAAACGTTGGAGTTTCAAATTTTTAATGGGTCCAAACTTGTTCAGATTTCGAACATACCAAAACATTGGAGCCTGTTTATCAGACCAGAATCAATAGTTAACATAATCCGGTAGAAACAATAAAATAAGCATGAACATCAAATGATTCAAATCCAATGAAAATACATTATTAGTGTTGTTTTATAAATGAATGATGAATGCAAATACACCCCTGCCTGCTGATAGTTTTATAAATGAATGATGAATACAAATACACCCCTGCCTGTTGAACTATAAGCTGGGGACAATATGGAGTGGAAGCAGAAACCAGCTAAAAATATCTCTGCCACTTCATCTTATCCCCATCACTTTTACATTAAAACAAAAAACCAATCTATGTCCTAACCACATGATTTCATTTCCAGAGCTACAACTGCTTCCTCTTTCAGTTTTCTAATTGCTGAATAACACAAATTCATGCACCTGCAGAGAAAAACAGGATTAAAAGGAACTCATATTAAGGATATGCATGAAGAGAAAGAAGAACAGGATAAATGAAAAATTTTCTGAATCCGGGAAACTATAAACTTTAGCATCACGGTTTGTAATGATTATCGGGAATGTTAATCATTCCAGATGCAAGGAAAGGAACACAAACAATTGAGTAAACTTCAAATGAAGAACAATGACCTGCATTGTTAATGGTTTCAGAAATTTTAATGTATTTCATAAGCGTGACATGACAGACATTGAGATCGATGAAGAACTAAGACGGTGTGCTGTATACGTGCTTATCAATAGTACATCATCTTTTTTACACACTTCAGAGATTAGCATCGCATTAGTATCGAGAAACTTACCACGCCACCAGATTTTGTTCACAATGTTTCTCTACAGCAGTGATAATATGGAAATATGCATGAAGAGCTCAAAGCTTCTGATATATAGAATGAACAAGATAAAAGAGAAGGCATTCATCTGAACCAATCTAACTTGATAAACTACTGCCATGGTTTTAACATGTCCACTACTTCCAATATAACAGTAGCTTCATTCAGTTATGACCATTGTCTATAAGTAACCAGAGAGCATAATTTTTAATTTTGTTTATGCTTAATCACAGTTTTCAGAAGCATCCACGTCTTCAAAATCACACCAAGCCATTTGAGTGGTAATGAACAACACCACATCCTGAGCTGGTAATGTATCATCAAACAACATCAAAAGAACAAGGGAAAGTATGATGGAGTTCATATAAGGTTAAGTACCTCAATATACATTTTGCTATCAAATTGACTTCAAGACGGGATCATTGTTTCCATGTCACGCATACTTAAAGCATAATAAAGTTTTGACACTCTCCGTCGAAGTATTGGCTCTAGCCGGAAGGAGTTGAAGCCCCTCATCCATTTTTTAGCTTCGTACATCTCATTCCATGCCTGCACTATCTCATCAATTTGAAAGCCTAAACCTGTAGTGTAATAGAGACATTGAGAAGACAAAATTCATAGTATCTTGAGGATGAATTGTTTTGGAAACAAAGTTTCTGAGTAGTGATTACCATCCACTGCACTATCATTTGAAGAATGATTTTTTGTCATAACAGCTAAATCTGTCTGAGAAGCTCCCGCAAGCTCAAACTTCTCCAGTGAAACATCCAAACATTCTTGCCAAACTGGTATTCCCAATTTGAACTCCATATTTGATCGCTCGTACAGTATGGTTCCCCAGAGAAGATTCATCTGAGCCCTCACCTCCCTAACCTTCTCAGTAGCTTCCTCCGGGGATATATCTCCAAATAGGTCATCCAAGTCTGTCTTCTCTTCCTCAGGACTGGCCTTCATTTTGGAAATTTTATTAAGGTGCAGTGCTTCCAATTCTTCCCACATCTCCATTCCCTTTTCCATGTTGTCCTCAGCACTATTATAGAGTTTCACAACCGCTTCAGAAGACCAAGTTTGTAAGTCAACATCATTTCCCCTAGCATAATACCATGAAAGTTTCGCCTGCTCAAACTGCAGCCGTGCAAGGGCGAGATGACCTTCATAGAAATCTGTTTTGATCCTCAATGCTTCTTCATACTTCTTTCCTGCTTCTTTATATTCCTTTTGAGCCCATTCATAGGCAGATTTAATCTGCTCAAGTACTGACTCTTTTGAAGAGTCTTCTGTGAGGTAAAGCATTTTTCTTGCCCTGGACATGTGAACATTTCCCCAGTTGAACAATGCTAAAGCTGCCATCTCTTGGAACTTCCCTGCTGCTGTTTCAAAAAGGTATTGTGCTTCTTCACTTGTAACTGCCTCCTCCATAGCCTCAGAGTACACCTTCATTCCAACTTCATGAAGACCTAAATATGCATCAGAATCAAACCCCACATGGTTCTTGAACAGCTTAGCAAACTCTACTATCCATTCATCGATATAGTGTGATCCCTTTCGAGATTTCTTGCCATTTTCCACATTTCCGTTTTCAGTGCCGAAGGTTTGCTTCATATCCTGTTTGCTCACCTCCTTCCCCTTAGGTCGCTGAAAGATTGGATCTTGTCGAGGTTTGGTTTCAACAATATATAACCTGACAGAATGCTGGGACTCTGAAGAAGATTCAGCCCATCTTAATTCTTCATCAGTTGTTATTGTGACCAAATCCCCTTCTGGGTCCCTGTATTTGATAAGAAGCTTATCAAGGCCAGGAAATCTTTCACTTATGACTTCCCTCATTTGCAGAAGGCTGCAATTGGGAGGTATCTTAGCCCACCGTATGTCCTCTCCGAACACCAATTTTACACTCTTCATAGGTTGTTCTTCCTTTGGACTAATTTTCTCCTCCACAACCACTTTATCCTCAGCATTCTTCTCCTGAATATGTCCGTCAACATTCTTCTCAATTTCATCCTCAACTTTCTTCTCCTCCACTTTTTTGTTCCTTCTCTTCCTGGTTTTCTCTCTGAAAACTTTTGCCAGAATTGAAGCTCTAGAAGGCTCAACATACTCTGGAGGCAGTTCAATCGCTTCATCGTTTACTCTTAGCCCCCTCTCCTCCAGCACATCTTTCACTCTTTCTAAAATCTCTAATGCCATGAGATTATTCGGCTCGAACTTCAAAACCATGTTAACATCTCTCAGAGCCAAATCCAGCCTATTCAAAGCCTCATAACACCTTGCCCTTTTTAACAGTGCTTTACTATAATTTGGTGTGACCTCAAGTGCCATATTACACTCATGAATTGCCCTGGGGTATTCAGTCAGACCCATCTGCATATAGCATGCAGCCAAATTGCTCCTTATATGGGATATATTTATATGATTTTTAGGAAGCAATTTGATAGCTTTCTCATACTTCAACATAGCACCTTCATGATCCCTCATCTGAAATAGCTTGTTCCCTTCCTCTTTTAGCTCTTGAGACATGGAAATGAAGAGTTCCATATCTGCATCAAATGCTTTAGGACTCTTGTTCTTTTTTTGCTTCATACTACCATCACTTGATTGAGTTGATTCTCCTCCTCCTCCTCCTTTCTTATTCTTTCCACTTTGCTTCCCCATTAATCAATCGAAAGCACAACTATCACCACAAGGACAACAACAACAACACTACAAACACAAAACTAACTACAGAAAATTTCCCCACTAGCCGAATCCGGAACACAATCCGTAAACAAACGGCCAATTACATATGCTGACCAAGTTCTCAGGGAACATAAACAATCAAAAAGATACCATAACCTCTCCGCAAAGGCTTCAAGTTGGTTAGATTTACACGGAAAGAACTTCAAAGCATAAGCTTCTCTTTATCTTACTCCAAAACACAGATTCTCACAAGCCAGTCGACGAATACAATTGAAGAAGACATACATGTAGAACTACCCTCTCATCCGACAGAACCCACACAGAAATCGCATATAAATCTCCAATTACAAACAAACTTCAAAAACCAAACTTTCCCTTAAATCTCAAATGGGTTCTTGTCTTCAAAGCAAAGGGGAATAAACAAGCCAGAGAATCAAATGAATAGGAAAAAAAAAAGCAAAGAAAGCAACAAACTTTTACAACCTCTCTAAATCAGAATCTGCTAAAACTTCTACCTTGAACAGAAACAAAAACAAATCCCAATTCAGAGAGGGCTCGCACAAACCTCCAACTTCAGCTCAATTTGCCAACCAGAAATTCTGATGAAAAGTCAAAGGAAAGATTTTGGCTTTGGAAATGAATTTCCCAGAAGAGGGTTGAGGAAATTTTCCCTCAGAAACGACTACACAATTGTGAAACACAAGGAAAACCCACCAATGTCTCTCTGCTTTTTCTGCAATCTGTCAAAAGATTTTTGCCGCTTCACGTAAACGCCACAAATAAAAGAAGATAAAAAAAGTTGATAAATCCAGTTTTTTTTTCCCCTTAATTTCTTTTCTAGCTTTTGCCAAATCTTTTATTTCATTTCTTGCTTTTTACTATTTTTTCAGACAAATGTTGGTGGGACCCATGTTTCCGTGAATTCCAAGTATCTTGGGACGGTTCATGAGATGCCATGCCACCCATCTCTGTTTCTCTGACTTTTCTTTCTTTCTCTCCTCTTTTTTTTCTTCTCTAATTTATTTTATTTTGACTCTTTAATTTATAGATTATAGCTTAATTAATCAATATTTTAAAAATTAACTAGAAGTAAAATGATGACCCAAGAAATTTAAGATTTATTAATTTACTAAAATTGACATATTAATTAATGAATTGATTAATTTTTAATGAGAAGAGTTCCTAAAATAAAACGAACAAAAAAATTAAAATATGAACTAAAAAGTTGAATAATTCAAAATTTTTACGATTAAACTAATTGAATTGGATGAGTTTTTTAATCGTTGTCATTAATCTTGCTTTTCTTTAATCAATGTGATAATTTTTTAACTATTGAAATCTCTTTTTTCTTAAGTTAAATTATAGAAGACTTTTTTATTTTTACTACCTCAATAATTATAAAATAAATGATTTACTCCTATCTAGGATTCTCTTCTCTTTACATTGTAATGTACGGGATCAAATCTTCTGCTTCCAATTTTTAGTGCCACCCTATATCTTGTTAATATATAGATGAGATTCTCAAGAAACAGGAAAACATTGAGAATTGGGAACAGTCACCTTATGTCCTTAATGTACTATCCAAGTCATGATGAATAGGTATGATAAAATGGGTATTTCCACAAATTTTGACCTAAAATATTTATCTCTAATTTTTAAAAAAGTGGAATAAAATATTTAGGATTTTATTTCTCTTGAAAAAGTGACCAAATTGCACATGAAGACAGGTACAGTCTTCGTAAAAAAAGAAAAAAAATTATTATTTCTAAATATTTAAAAAAATTGACCAAGGAAGTTTGAATTTATTTATTTTAATTATAAAAATTCAGAACATGGACAAGCTGGTGTGGGACCCAATGAGCTTGTCTGTGCAGACATGTGTGTCAGTCTCACGTTGTCCAAAAGCAAAGGCACGTGAACAAAACAAAAGTAACGATCTCTGGCGGGCCCCACTTACCAACTACCTCTCCCCAAAGAGAGGCGGTTCCTTCCCCCACTCAGTTACAATTCAACCGCCAAAACGCTAGTAACGGCCAACGTTTTGAGAAGAACAAAAACCAAACGAACAAACGGAAACAAACGGAAACAAGCGAATTTGGGGCTTAATTATTTTTTAGTCTTTTTCCTTCTTTATTCAGCCCTAATAAGATGCGAATAATAATTTTAAATCTTAAATTATTTTATAAATTTATATTAAATAAACTCTTAAATTAATTAACCATCTATAAATTATATATTTAAATAAAATATTTAATAAATTAAATAATAAATTCAAAGTTATCTAAGATTATTCATGAAATTTTGAATTGAAGACATTAAATATTTAATTTATGGTTAATTATATTAGACTATTTTTTTATAAATTAACTTTTTGTATTTAAATTTTTATATTAAAAATATTATTAGTTCTTCCTTATAATATTATTTAACTGTAAAATAACTTATTTTCATTATATTAAATTAGTTTGTCCTATATTCATAATCCTAACATAACATATGTATAGAGATGACAATTTTTGACCTATGGCCTAAATTTAGTTCTTTTCAATTGATCGGTTCATAGGTCAGGCCTAGACTTAGATTGACTTAAGATTCAATTATTTTAAGCAAAACAATATCGTTTTATTTAAAAAAGTTAGGCGTTTGGTAAGTTTAGACTTGGCAGCTCAGATCATGCTCCAATTTTAAAAATAAATTGTTCAATATTTTTATTTTTAAAAACTTGGCGAGGGCTGGCCATTGCCATCCCTACATATGTATACTATTTTAAATTTAGATATATAAGATAAATTAAAGAAATATAATAAAAGAAATTATACGAAAATTAAATAATATTGTGATGCATAATTTTAAGTATATAAAAAAATTATCAATATATTCTCCAACCCTGCTTTTCATAAATTTAGGTCTAACTCTATCCCAAAAGTAACTTGTAAGAAGAAGTTTGTCGTATACTTATAAACTATTTTAACATTCTTTATTTGCTTAATGAGAGATTCTTGACACATCACTCTCGGGCCAAAGCAAGCTGGACATCTGATGAGCAAATTCGGCGAAGAGCTATAACAAGTTGAGCACCGCCTCAAACTATCGAATCTATTTTAGACTCTGATATCATGATAAATTTAAGTATAACTCTATCTCAAAAGGCTTTATAAGGGAAGATCAGTCATACATTTATAAACTATTTTAACATGATTTACTTGCTCAATTTGGGATTATAATTATCTTAAATTGAATTGGATTGAATAGTTATATAAATAACATTTGATTAGTTATAGGAATGTCAAAAAGGGTCCGACCCGGGTTGATCGGGCCACAGACAGGTCTGTAGTTCTATCGCTACTTCAGAAATGACGTCATTTTTGAAATTTTTCTATTAAAAATATGGTAAGCTGAGTCACGGGTTATCATGGCCTTGGGTCGGGCCATGAGCAACCCGAACCTGCCCCTACCCATTGACATTTATAATTAGTTTATATATGATATTCATAATGCATATATTTCGTTGTTATTTTTTAATTGAAGTATAAAAGAAGGGTTTTTTAAAAATGAAAATTAAAATGAGCTTTTTGGGGATAATTCTTTGACTTTTTATAAATATATCAAAAAAATATAAATGAATTCAACATTAAACTTTGGGCCAATACTTTTGTATTTCATTTCTTTGAGGCCCAATATGTTTGGGTCATGTTCTTATTAACTAGCCCATATTCCCCGTCCAATAGACTGCGAGGTTTTAAGGACGTGGCGAATTTTGATTGGACTGTCGACGTGGAATAGCGACACCGGTACTAACACCGGCGAACCAGAACTGGCTCGTCTTCTTGTTCTTCTCTGCCGCTGTTAGATATCAAAAGCTCCGATTTTTGTCTTTTATCTTTTCCTCTATTTTTTAAATTCTTATAAATATCAGATTATTGAATCAAACCCCAAGTATATGATGCACATAAAGATGGGTTTTTTGTGGTTTACTCTAGTTATATACACTTTCTCCAACTGGGTTTTAGCTGATCAGATCTTCGCACCTCATGCAGGTAAGAATTTGCTCGTTCTTTCAATTTTCGATGCCATTGATTTTCCCTTTTCATCTTTTCTCATTAAAACCATGGTTAATGATTCAAATTTGCCCATTTCATTGAAATTTGGATTCTTTTAATATGGGCCTTTTCTGCTTATTGATATCTGTTAGAAGGTGCTGATGGAGTGGAACTTGTACTGTTGGTGATTAATGTACTGCAAATTATTTTGTGGTATTGGCTTTCTGGGTCAATGTTCTTATTTGGGCGCAATTATAGCTCACCATGTGCTTGACGAGATTGGAAAATGTTCAAGTGTTAACACCTATTGATTGCTTGCAATTTAATAAGAAACTGACCATTTGACGCGCCATTTTACCCGCTAAATGTGTTGTTTATGGTTTGATTAATCTTATATTTTCTGTGCACGACTTTGAATATACACATTTTTTAACTTTTCACTGTTGGCAGGTGGGAGTGGGACATTTAGTCGCCGCTCACAAGAGCCAAAGTATAAGATTGAATTCCATCCAGAATACTCACCTTATCATCCTGTGCGTATGGCCTATCGCTATTAATGTTTACTGTTTTTCTTGTCCATATGCTGTATTGCTGCTTGGATTAATGTGACTATCTTAGTACATGTTAGGAGTAGCATCTACATGTGCAAGCGGCTCCTCTGTATCTATGTTCCCACATTGCTTGATAAGGTTAATGTTTTAGACCCCGAAACTTGGAAGCAAGGTTGCATATACAAAAGTCTTGTAATGATCCAGCATGATGTATGAGAAGCAAGATATATAAAATAATAACTGATAGACTGGCATTGGAAATTTGGAAATCTTATACCTTGTTCGTGCCTTCAGGAACTCTGTTACCATGTTAATTTGATGTTCATGCTTGCGTTCTTAAATCACTGCAACGTTATAGTTCATTCTGTCTTTGAGCTTTGTCTGTGTAATTTGCTGTTTTTGTGCTTACTTCCATGCGTATAAGTTTTCTTAATCAACTATATGGATGCGAAATTCTCTGCAGGATGAAGATCAGGAATCAGTTGTGATGCCTAACAAAAATGGGGACAGTTATTTATGTTTCTTGCCCAAAGTGGTGAAAACCAAAACCGGAAAGCCAGTTAGCCAGCTCAATATTAGCAGCATGATTATGGAAACCGAGAAACGGTTTAAATTGCAGGCACCAGATGAGCTACTTGAAGCATTTAAGGATAGGTGCTTTCTCAGGGTTAGTGTCTAATCTCATAATCACCTTTAAAATGTCTTAAGCACTTATTTGATGAATCCTTACGCTATTTGTTAGGTGAGGGAAGGTAGTTTGTTTGGCAGAATCCTAGTTCTTGCATTTTGTTATTTATCTGTTTTTCATATAATTTGTACTTTTCTTTCCCTTTCATTAATCAATTATTTTGATGCTGGTTGATCCTTCTTGCAGCAAGAGGGTTGGTGGTCTTATGAACTCTGCTACCAAAAGAAGTTGAGGCAAATACATACAGAAGATGATAAGGTAGAAATTTAAGAATGTACCGACAACTATTATGACCGATCCTTACATTTTTCTGTTGCAAGTAAACATGTTGATATGCATAAATGAAATTGTATACCTGTGTTTTTCAATGTATAGCAGGTGTTGCTCGAGTTTCCTCTTGTTTAATTGAACCTGATGTGCATGTATGCCCGTTATCCCTTTCTAGTGCTTGTCAGATTATTAGCTATAGCCACTTGATGTATTGTTTGGTTTCAGTTGATTTGGTTGAATATGTGTGTTTACACGTACATTTATGAGCATGTGTTTCTTTTCTCATGTATGACAATAAGGAATTAGAAAAACTAGAAGGTTCTTATACTCATGGAATTTATAAGAAAAAATTCTTTCATTGTAGTTGGTTCAAGAATTTGTTTTGGGTGTCTACGATGAAGAGGCCACGGCAGCATTCAACCAGAATCCATCTGCCATTTCGACATTGAAAGATCCTCGTTCAAAAGATGCATCTCAAAAGTATGATTCTATAAATGAAAAATTCAGTCAACTTGGGCTTTCTGATGTACCGCAATAATTGAATATACTTAGGAGGAACTCTTTCAAGAGAAAGAGGCAGTACTGACACTTATTTTCTAAAATTTGTGCAGGTATCATGCACATCAATACACAAATGGAACCATCTGCGATCTAACAAATCAGCCTCGAGAAACTGAAGTATATACTGGATAAACATTTGCATTCTGAGAATTCGTATTTTCTTTTATTATCTCTCCTCATCTTCTGTATTTTTTCTGTCTATAAATGCGCAGGTGAGATTTGTATGCTCAGAGCTTAGAGCTATGATAAGTTCTATCACAGAGCTATCTACTTGCAAATATGCCCTTACAGTTCATTCCCCAATGCTTTGCAAGCACCCGTAAGTTTCTCTCTCTCTCTCACATGGGTCATGAAAATTGTGATGCTAGATCAAACTTTGCAGAACTAACTGTGATTCTTTAAGCACGTTTGAACCTTCTCATTGCCATTTCCCACTTAGACGAGCACTCTTGGGGATATATCATCAGTCCAAGCAGTAATATTCTCAATCAGAGATCTTAGGCATTTAGTTTGATCGACATTGGTCGATAGGTGGAACAGCCCATCTCGTTTTAGAGGATAGAGACGGTGTCTCTGTTGTAATAATAGTCAAAAACTACTCTTTAAGAAAGACCAAGCTGGTGCTCGTACTACCAAAAGACATGTTTTGATTATGTCTTGCAGACTGGATATTGTTAGAACTTAGCGTTGCGTGTTTGTCATGCTTTGGACTATAACACTTGGTCGTTCACTCTGGGCAGATTGTTCCAACAAGAGAGACCAGTGTGGCACACAATTAACTGCAACATTCTTTCCAAGGACTACAAGAAAAATAGGCCAGAGAAGGATGAAGCTGAAGATAACAAGATTTTGAAGGTAGATCAGAGTGAAGATCCATCCAATTATGTTGGCTTAGACCAATGAGGCATATGTAAAGGTTTATCATTCCCAAATCCTTATGCTCTTTCTACCTTTAAAAGGTTTCATTACATGGGAAAACTTGAAAGGAAATACCCACCCAACCTAACCAGGAGAAAAAATGTAGTCACTAGCTCTAATCCCATGGTTGGTCCTTGGTAGGATGTCTTGTGTTACACATACTTGATTACCAGCAACTATTCTGTAATTAGATTGGTCTGATCAAAGTAGTCTCAATAAACTATCTGATTTATCGGATGAAAAAAAGTTAGAAAACTATCATTTTAGTGGCACATTGCTGAGATATCTTGTTCTCTTAGATCCTTAAAGCTTTGTACAAGTTTGAAACTTAGATATAGTTGTTGAATTTGGTTAGTATTACATAATGGGAAGAGTTGTTTTCCATTTACGGTCTGATGTATGGAGTTCAAATCTTTCATCCTTCCACATATATAATGCTATTCATCTTGGTCTTGGTACTTCTTGGCCTATTACTCATTGCTTCAACAATGGTGATCACACCAATATTACATTGTTAGAAGCACTATATTTTATATAATACTCATTTTAAAATAAAATTGAAAATATTTAATTTTAATTAATCAATAATTTAATATTAAATCAATCCAAGATATTATGTCGAAACTTATAGCTCCTTATCAATGGCACATGCATACAATGAAGTTGTTTCTTTATGTGGGCACATGCTTGCCAAAAAGAAACACCAAATATGATGTTCCGAACATGAAAAAAGACAAGCTAAACTACAAAACTTGGCTTTGCAGTGTCATGAAACCCAATCCAATCACCCACCACAGAATTTAAGTAGAAATTCCGGCACTTAATGTAATGACTGCAGTTACCAACTGAAAAATCACTTAAAGATCACAACTTTGTAGCATAAGGGTCACATCTTAAGCTATATGGCTATTACCGGTGGATCCTCCGACAACGCCTCGCCGGCTGCTAGCAAAACTCCGAAACCCGCCACTAAAAGCACCGGGAAACGCAAACCAAGAAAGGGCAAGACCCAAAACGCTCAACTCCTTCCTCTCTTAGAATCTGCAGCTTCCGTCACTGGAAAGTTCATGTCTTTAAATGACCTCCATTTGCTTCCTTCTCAGTTTCTTTCCATAGAGTCTCTCCTCTCTTCGCTTCCATTTTCAGCTCCTCAGTCACCGTTGACACAATCCTTCTTTCACCGATTTCTTTCCTCGTCCGACGAGTTGGACACCCGCTGGTACGACTTCTTTCGCATGTCGAAGCCTACATTTTGCCACCTAGTTTCGCTACTCTCACCGTCACTCCTCACCTCTTTACCGCCATCAATGTCCCCGGATTCAGCCGTCGCTGCGACCCTTTTCCGTCTCGCGCATGGCGCTTCCTACATGGTCGTGACGCGTGCTTTTGGGCTCGATACTTCTGAGACTGCTTGTGTTGCGTTTTACTCTGTTTGTAAAGCTGTGAATGAGAAATTCGGTAACTTGTTTGAGTTGAGAAGGGACTGGGAAAGGATTGTGAATGGTTTTGTGTGGATTTCATTACCAAACTGTTGTGGGGTTTTGGGTTTTGGAAAATTTGGGATCGATAGCAAACTGTTAGGAATAGATGGGTCTTTGTTAGTTCAGGCACTGATTGATGCACAAGGTAGATTCTTGGATATCTCTGCTGGGTGGCCTTCTTCAATGGAGGTTGAATCAATTCTCAGGCAAACTAAGCTTTATATGGATGTTGAAGAATCAAGGGAAGGCATAAATGGATCCTGCTATGAGCTCTGTGATGGCAATCAGATTCCTCAGTACATAATAGGGGACTCTTGTTTACCTCTGTTGCCATGGCTGTTAACTCCATATAGAACAAGTTCAATCAGAGAGGAGAGTTTCAATTCAGGGAAGAGAGAGTTCAATGCTGCACATAAAAGAGCTATGGGGTTGGTTGATACTGCATTCGGAAGAGTTAAAGCTAGGTGGAAGCTTTTGGGTAGGAGGTGGAAAGAGGAATGTGTTGAGTTCTTTCCTTTTGTTATTGTTATGGCATGCTTGCTTCATAATTTCTTGATCAAATGTAGTGAGCCATTGTCAGAAGAGTGTGTTGGTTGGTTCAAGGAGGAGCAATTAGCTGTTTTCAATGGAGAGACTGATGATGAGAGTGGTTGCAGGATCAGAGACTCCATAGCTGAGCATTTGAGTCTGGTAAGCATCAGAAGATAAAAATCAATGTTTGTGTTTTGACCTTAATGATGTGTCTTCTTTGTAGTTTTCTACAACTTTTATGTGAATAAAATAGTCAATGTTGTTTCTGCCTAGAATTGGATATCATCTTCTTGGCATAACTATATCTATCAAGTTTACCTCTTTGGAAGATGAAACATTGCCATCTTAGTAGTGTTGTTGTAAGGATCAAAACTATGTGATTGAACAATCCTCCTCTATTTAGGTGGTTGTGATTATGGGTTGGAGGTCTAATTGTCCCGATCGGTAACGATAGTATTGTGTACTTGCACCGGTAGCTCGGAGATGGACTTTTTTCATTCCATTGGAAGAAATCGCATGCCATAATGACCTACAAATAAAGAACCCTAGAACAAAATGGAATGAATTGAGCCTCTCTACACCTGAAATAAGATCCTCCTAGATGATAATGGATTTCTTGATAACTTAAGTGGGATTAAGAGTATTTCCTTAATGTAATGTTGTTAATATCACCACCAAGACAAGTTCTTTTTTGAAGGATTTCTTTGTTCTCATCTACTTTTGTATATATCTCATATAACTATTACCAACTTGGACATTTGCATCATTTGATATACATCTAAAACTAGCCATAAATGGACAAGCTCCAACAATACTTCAACCATATTCTTATGGGAAGAGAAATCTCAACTCATTGTTATTCTCTTTTTCGTACATAATCAAGTTTCTAAAACTGAAAACAAACTATAGATACATCCAAATGTTAGATACAAGCCTCAAAACAAAGCTTCAACCATTAAAATATTATGATTTGTCATAATAATATAACGTTGGCAAGTGTCTTGCTTTCCATTGCAACAGGACTTATATATGCTTGTTTTCTTATTCTTCCACGCATGTAGGAACTTGTGTAAGTTAAAGTGGGAACTTGAGCAACTTGGCAATTGCATCCAGGAGCTCACAAAACATTCACTTACTAGACATAAATAGCGTACATAATCAAGTTTCTAAAACTGAAAACAAACTATAGATACATCCAAATGTTAGATACAAGCCTCAAAACAAAG
>JANVCQ010000231.1:880572-899613 GCA_025531925.1 Erythroxylum plowmanianum
GTTAAAGTGGGAACTTGAGCAACTTGGCAATTGCATCCAGGAGCTCACAAAACATTCACTTACTAGACATAAATAGCCATAGAACTGCATATTTAGATGAACTAGTTTCTTTAATGTCCTCGTACTTGGATTCCTCTCCTTGACCATACTAGTGATCGGAATTTTGCGGCAATCTAAATGAACCTCCGGCGTAAAGCATTTCATAAACAGGTCTTATCCTCATAGTTAGAATCATGCTTATGATGGAACCTAAACCGCTGACACCAGCCAGCACCAAGAAGGTAAGCCTGAAGCAAGTCGGTCCAAGGCACGACAAACTTGAATTGTACAACAAATTCATTCCATGCTGCTTTGCTGCTTCAGTATCGTAAACGTATCCAGCCAGTAGACCTGAGAAAAGCAATGCACCAAGGGGATTCCCGATCGACATGAAGTTGCATAGTATACCAAAATGCTTCAAGCCAAAAAGTTCAGACACTGTTGGGATCATAATAGAGAACTGAACCCCATAGCAGATCCCCAGTAATGCAGTTGCAGCATAAAGAGTGCCATCAATTGCAGAAGCAAACAGAAGGTAAGTTACTATCATAATTGCTTGAGTGTATGTCATCCATATTGTACGAGGAGTGGTTTTTAACCTGCCACCGACGAATGCCAGAAGAAGAATCACAATGACGCCCAGTAATGCACAGGAAAATGTAAAATATTCATGTTCTGAGAAACAACTGCAGAAAATTTGCAAGAAAATTTGCTTTTGACACAGAAGTTGAAACTTTTTCACTTGGCACAATGAGCAAATAATTCCTTGTAATGTGAGAAACACTCATCTAGATTATTGATAAAGAAAGGTTGCGCTGACCTGACAAAATGTTCGGAAATCATTCCTCCACCAAGACGTCCCACAAAATTGCAAAAGCTGAAGAGGGACAATAAGATTGTGGTGTCATGAACACCCTGTGCGATCCCTATCTGTGCCAGATTATTAAGCACTGTTACTCCAGAACCAACTCCAACAAAATAAACAAAGAAAAGAAGCCAGAAATCAGCTTTGATTATAGCTTCTATGAATGTAAAATCCTCCCCTCTTCTGGGCCTCCTTTTCTTCTTCACTGCACCCTCACCCTCAGCTAAGAGCATAGCAACCTCAGACACTTCATCAGTTTCTCTGAAACTTCCCAGGGATGAAGATGACTTGAGCAATGGCTTATTTTTGTCTGTTTTGTCTTCCTCCTGGATCAGACTGTCTGAAGACATTACTGGTTGATCAAGTGTCAATGATTTGCTTGTTCCCATTCGACAAAGTGTCACCTTGATGGGTATTGCAAGTGGTGCCAAAAGAAGGATAATCATGGTCACAAGAGATGTATAAGATACCAGAGCACTTAACGGTAGTATATGATCGATTATCGTCATTGTTAGAATATATAATCCGAGAAGTATAAGAGATGCCTGGATGAATACAAAATGACCATGTTCTGAAGAGTCTTCACCTGAAGCTGGAGTACAAGCCCTGACAAAATACATGAGTACTAAACATAGAACAGGAATTCCTGTTGCAAGGAACATGAGTAGCTTTGAAGAGGAATCATGGAGCAGCATGCCATATACTTGAGTAAATACTGCCGCACTGATTCCTGCATAACCTTTTAGAATGCCGGCAACAGTGCCTCGACTCACCGGGAAGTTTCTCATGTTTGTCACAAGAATGGCTGTGCTCAACCAAGCACAACTATTTGTTGCGACACAGAGTGCTATCCATAGCTAGAATATCAACAAAATGAAGGCAAAATAATTGAGATTTTGGAAGCAGAACAAGTAGGATGAGAATGAATTGTGTTCAACAAAAAAATCATGATGAAATCTTAGGTCAAATGAGCAGAGCAGTTACCTAGAGTATGAACATATGAAACAAACTAACAATACACAACTTAGAATTAGATTTCATATCCCAAGTAATACTTTCACAAGTCTCATCTTCTTCTTTTTTTCAGCAGTAGTTTTATGTTACTTCAAGTGGCTAAAGCATAAGATATAGTAAATATAAGGACAAAGATGGATTCTTTTTTATGCTGCCTTTGTTTGCTGACTTTAGATTGAGTCAGATACAAATCTATAGCTCATTTTTGGCTAAAAACGAGTCCAAGCCCAATAAGTTATGGATCAGCCTTTCTTCAACCTGATCATTAACCAACAGAAGTGTGCAATAAACACAGTGGGACTAGTAATCCAAACCTAGCAACAGCTAATACGCTTACTAATAAAAATTCCTAATAACCAAATGTTGCAGGTCTAAAGTTGCTATTTACCCTGTTCGTGTAAGCAACAGTTCAGCTTTTTCTACACAATAAACACTTATCCCACACTTACAAGCAACCAAAGAAGGCAGATCAACCGTAGTTTCAATCAATCCAATGAAATTTACACAAGACCATTCTTCAGATTTCCAGATCACATGCAGATCATTAATGGAATTTAAACATTCATATGATGAGAATCTGAATTTCTGTTATTAACAACAAAAAAGGGTTACGGATCTCACCAACCAATAAGGCAAAGATTTCACAGCGCCGGTAACAGCAAGCCAGATAACACCATAACCAAAGAAGCAACAGAAAGCACCAACAAGGAGAATAATCCATGGAGGAAAACTGTTACAGGCAATTCCAGGAAGGAGGCCCACATTCTCTCCAATATCATTAGCAACACCAAGCATTGTGAGCTGATGCTGGTTAAACCCAAGAACTGACTTTAAAGAATGTGAATACAGAGGGAAATTGTATGCATTCCCTGATGCTATTTGCACCCAAACGGCTGCACCAAGCCCTACCCATGGTGGCCTGCTTCCTGCTTTCAAGGTCACCATTAATGGTTGCTGTTGAAGCTAACAGACAGAGTGTTGTTTCTGTCTCCCTCTCTCTCTGTTCTTAAAGCAAAGAGAGAAAAAGAAGAGGTGCAAGTAGGAAGAAAGGGAAGAGTGAAAGACCAATTGGTAACAGGGGGCCTGTTCTTCTTTATCTTGACAGAGCTTGAAAATCTGATTCTGGACCAAGTTGTTCTTTCCCGTCCTCTTACAAACATGCTCCCACCTCATCATAAGGTCTGCAAATATGAATACTTTTCTCCAATTTTCTAGTGTATTTGTTAACTTTTTGTAAAGATTCCATCTTCAACTTTTCTCATGAGAATCATGACATAAACCTTCACGACTATCTGCAGTTTGTAAAAGTTTAAATCAGATGACCTTGAGACCGACTGCAACGGGAAGCGTAACGAGAGCAACCCCAAAACATAAAGTAAGCAAAGCAAAGTACTTGCAAGTCATTGTAGACCCAAAGATCTCCACTTTGGAAGCAAACCTTAGTGGGTGAGGCACACACATACACTCATAACTTATCAAGGAGTATTCTTTGTCCCAAAAGCCTTCAAAGTGGGGTCAAGCTTGGAGATCCGGACCTTCAACAAGCGACAAGCTCTTGATGACGAGAATCTGAGCACTCAGACATCATCTATGTGGGTGCCATTAACAAGAAATATACAATAGATAGTACAAGAGTTAGTGGACAAAAGCCTGGACATTTGTGCGGCAGACAGGGGCCAAGCCACGCGTAGCGTTGAACTTGAAGGAGTTGGACCTTCATCATAGTTCCTGTACTTATTGTCCATCAAGCATGTCGTCACTCAGTTCCGGGCTTTTGAGAAACTCCCGTATGATCATCTTGTTCACGAGTTACTGTTGTGTGGATGTGTTTATGCTCTTGTTGTGCTTGAATTGTTTGTACATGTTAACGTCAAGAATGTTAGGCCCGAGCTGGAATTCACAATGGGTCGGTTTGGATTAGATCATCTGAAGAAGTGTGACCGCGAGTGTCCATTAAGTCTCGTATGAAATTCATATGTATGATATGAATGATTATAATGCGTTGAATGTAAAATGTGTAACAATATATCAAGTGTATGTGATTTAATATGATTATCAAATAAATAATGTGAATTGTGTGTTGTGTGATTGAGTGAGTCATCGATGATGATCACTCACTGAGTTCGCAAAATTCACCCAAAATTTATAATTATTTTTTAGGCTCGGAAGACTTACCTCGTTGGACAAACTGGAGTATAGTCACTGTATTCAAATAAGAGATAGAGGCCGGAATCTATTGGTGTCTGCATTTATACCTTTTTCTTTATGTATTCCGCAACTTTTGTATAATGTATATTTGAATATGTTTCTGCATGTAATAACTTTATATATTGGAAAGGTTTGTAAATGAGAATGAATTAGAGTGTAGTATTAACAAATGTGATTTTTATATTATGAAAGAAAAGATTGAGCTTGATTTTGATTATTGATTTTTGCATATGCTTGTATTTAAAAAAAAAATATACTGAGTTTCGAGTAGTTCACTGTTCTAACATGTCACCCTTGCGAGACACGAACTCGAATATCATTCAGCATGTCAGGTACATGTCTCGGGAAGGTGGGGTGCTACAGTGACATTAATGGGTCAAATTAGATAAATCAAAATTAGTTTAATGACTTCAAAAATTAAATTAAATTAGGTGAGCTTAATTACCATTTTCCTTTTTTTGAGTTGAGATGGTTTGAAACTTAGAGTCGTTTGGTTTCACTTTTGTTTTTTTGTTGTGGTTTTTAGTTTTTATTTTCTAATTTTTGTTTTTGTTTTTATTTTTCTTAAAAAAACAAAAACTTGTTTAATTGATATTTATAATATAAAAGTTGTAAACTTGGTTGAGATTAGTAATTAAAAACAAAAACAAAAACATATTTGGTTATATCATCCTGTTTCTATTTTTGTAATTATACTCTTATATTTATAATTTTATATCATGAATTATATTTTTAAATTAATTAATTATCTTACAATTAAAATTTAAATATATGCAAATTAAATGTAATTAAAAATTACACATTAATTGTATATAATAAAATTCTATAAATTAGAAAATTATATCAATAAAATATATCTATCGTATTATAATTCTTGAAAACATGATAATACTGTCATTTACAAAAAGAAATATAAATTAATTAGAAATAATACAATCACTTCACATTTGTCTAGCAATTTCATTTCGCTTCCAAGACATATCTCGAAGTTGTGTTGGAGTGATATTATACTCCACTTGAGAACTTGCATCTTCATTTTCACTTTTCTTAATTTGTTCTTTATTTTCGACACAACTGTCAAATAACTCATCGTTTTGTCCATACATTTTAATATAATTGTGTATAACACAACAAGTAATAACGATGTCTTTTTGTTTCTTCATATCATAACTCATCATGTTTTTAAGTATAGGACATCTTGCTTTTAAGACATCAAAACATCTTTCAATAACATTTTTTAATGAAGAATGTCTGTAGTTAAACAATTCTATGAACCTTGAGATCTTCCTTTGCCTCTATAATCTTGCAAATGATATTTTTCACCTCGATATAGTGAAAGAAATCCAGGCATATTAGTGTGGCCCGAGTCAACCAAATAATACTTATCTAACATAAAAGGAACATAATATTAACAAAAAGATATTAAAAATAAATCATAATTACTATGTTTATTTAAAATAATATAATATCTTGTGGAGTCATAAGAAATTGATTCACTAGATTTGTCACTGTTTCCAAAAGAACTGGAGCATCGTATGCAATACCTTTCCATCCAGCCATTACATATGTAAAACGCATGTCAAATGAGCAACAACAAATAATATTTTGGGTTGGATTAATTCTTTTCCTCCTGTATGGTATTTGTTCATCGGTCGGAATCTGTATATCAATATGTGTATCATTTATTGCTCCTATACAATCCTAAAAATTAAAAAATATATATTAAAATAATTTTTAATCATAAGGATATAATTAAAATAGTAATTAAATATATGAATATACCTAAAAATATGGAAAAAAATTTTGAATTATGATGAATCTCAGGAGGTGTATTAGTAAAAGATGGTGGAGTAATGACTTATATTGTAAGACGATTAACTACATACAAGACTTTTCGAAAATACTTCGAAATTATCCAGGTCGAACGTTAAAAGCGTTCTACATTGACTCTAGTTGTCTCATTATGCCTTATAGTCATCAAGAAAATTGCTACCTGTTCCTTCACAGTCAAATGATTTGTTACCTTTAAGCCTCCTAAACTCTTCAACTCATCACATAAGCTCAAGAAGATTATCTTTCTCATTCTTAATTTTTCATAAATCCTTGTAGAATTCTCATTCAAAAGTTCTAATATCTAGACCTGGTAGAGTAGAAGTTTTATATGGTTGTTTTTATAAATGAAAATATTTGTTCTCTCCCTCAGCTACAGAAATTATGATTATCTTCTTCTATTCATCATTAGAATCTAATTCGAAATCTGATAAGAAATTCATGTATCTACAATGCCAATATTAAATAATTAATAAAATATTCAATCAAGTATATTTAATCAAATATAGGAAAAATATTCATACAAAATATAGACTTAAAATTAGGTCAAATATTCATACAAAGCACAAACTTAGAATGTTCAAAATATGGAATAGGGCTTAATATAAAAGTGTCAAATCAATAAGAATTCGATTTACAATAACATGAAAATATAACTAAAGCAACATAATCCAATTCAGCTTCCTTGTTTGTGTCGTCTTCAAAAAAATATCCCTATGAAGTGGAGAATCATGTCAAGCGTTCACAGTTTTTTCATATTACACACTGTCAACACCCAATTCATCTAAAGAATTTAAACATTCTATCATTATGTTAGACTCTTGAGATTTATTCTTTGCAATGGATGATGTTTCACTCATTTTTTCTCAAGTAAATCATTTTTTCTTTTTGATTGTTCATTAAGTATAAGGAAGGATTCTTCTACAATGTTAGAATGTGTCTTATTTGCCTTCTTATTCTTATGAGACTTCTTTCTCTTAGATGACTTTTATCTTGATCTTATTTTCTATTATACGAGTAATCTTCATCGACATCATTTTCATGTTCCTCTTTTGTACTACTCGATGGAGATTTAGTTGATAGATGTACATACACACCAGTTGCAATAGTATCTCAAATAATATGACACAAGTCTAAAAATTCCTTACATCATTTTTTCTTGAATATGTGAGTCATTTTATGCACTTATAATGATGAAAAATATATATGAGAATGAATATTATATAATATGATATATTAATAAAACAAAAGACATATTTTATCTTAAATAGATTTTCCCAACATTCATTTGTAACATTAACTTCACCAGTAAAAGAGTTGTAACCGATTCCTACTTCTTTGAGTAAGTTCTTAAAATTCTTCAATATGGCCCTTAATCTATTATACTTATTCTTCAATTGAATACTTGTATATTGCTTATTGAATTTTATTTGAAGCCCTGTTTTAATATTCTTCTAACCAGATTTGGAATAGATAGCAGTCGTTCGATTTTCCTTCTTCACTTCTCCAACCATCAAGGAGATTAAATATCTCTACAATATCATTTTATACTCCACCTTTTTCATTTACTTCCATATAATTATTGTAATCATTCATATTGTTCAATCCTTTCAACACTTGTATGAATGTAATAACATATAAGTGACATCAATCATAATAATTTTTACAAAGTATTAAATGTTAAATATGTTTCAAAATAAACATGTGACAACCATAACAATTTTTAAAAAATATTTGGTGTCTAAACTTATACACAAATTAGATTTTCACTATATATGAAAACCTGGTGACAAAACTACTACAGTAAATCATTTCCACGTTCCATCATTTCGGCTTCAGCTTTAGGTAATAGGCCACTTCAACAGGATTCATGAGCAAAGGGTCGAGAAGCTTATAATATAATTGGGATGGTACAGATCGAAAATTTTTCAACACAATACAAATTTGATAGAAAAAGATGGACTTTAATGTGCTACAAAAGTGTCTTACACAAACGTATTCAACTTGAATTCTAATTTATTTAATGGTCAATTGTTAGACATCTTTGTCAACATGTATTAACATTCACATCTTAAATTTGTGACTAGAAAGTCTCTTTCTCTTCTGTTTTCTGTCATCAATATGTGATAGAAGGAGAACCCTTTTCTTTCTTATGTTTAGTTAAAACGTAATGAAAGATGACAACGTAAGTATGGCTACATATATATCACATTCAACTCACGTACAAATACATTTAATGTTTCAGTTCATTTATTAATTTCCACGCTTATAAGCAACAATAAATAATTAAGCTACTATTGCAAGGGATAAAGCCATATGGAAGAGCCTACAGTTTGTAATTATGACACAATTATATATTCGTTTGGAGGAGCACAGGAAGAATTAGGGTTATAAACATAAAACATTTGCTAATATATATTTTAACATCTATGAATAGTGAATAAAGGCAAAGCTAGCTAGGAAGTACAAAAGTGTCGGCTGACTCTGAATGCAATTACAACATAACAATAAAATATTATTTTATGATGCACCAAAAGTAGAACAAGTAAATGTGGGATATAAATGACGTGAAGACAAGAAGCCTCCACATTCCACACAATTCAGTGTTGGTTGATATCTCTCTTCCATCAAGCCTCGTTTCTCTTTCTTTTTTTTACTACCAAACTAATGTGTCTGATCCTATCATCAACAATATACTAAGCTAAGAGTAGCACAAAGAGAAAACAAGAAAGTAGTATTTTATAGTAGCAAGAAGTATGATGAGTCTAATATTATGGACAAGAGAGACAAGAGATATCGTAGAAGCAATAGATAGATATGAAAACAAATTGGAGATATTGCAACATCGGTGAAGACGTAGAAGACAAAGCCGGCGCAAAGGAGAGAAACCTAAATATGATTTGCTTTTGTAAAAAAAAACATTTCAAAATAGATGAAAACCTATTTTCAGAAATTACGAAAACGTTATTTTTACATTTTCGTAAAATAGTTGCCTTTTTATTTTTAAAAACGAAATATACAAATGTGTTTAACCAAACATGATTTTAAGGATCATTTCTTAATTTACAAAAACCACAAAAAAAAACCTTAAAAAAAGGAAAACAAACAACCCCTTAATGTGAGTAAGAAAAAGAAACAATGTGATTCTTTGAGTTCAAACTTTAAGTTTAGGGGAGCCGACCTATTTTAATTGTTTTCATTAGTTGAAATTATTTAATCTCAATTGAAATTCAATTAAATCGATACTCTTTTAATAATATTTTTTAATCTCTAAAAAATCCATTTAAAGTTAATAAATTTAAACTTTACATCTTAATTTCAAATTTTGATCAAAATGTTAACTCTAATATCAGTTTTTGTTCCTTTTTATGCAAATTTTTATGGGAAATCAAGTTTCAAATAATAACAATAATAACAACCTAGTAAAATGTCTGTTGAATTTGGAGAGGTTTAATAGTACGCAGTCTTCACTTTAACTATTATATAGATGGGGACCACTCCTAGCCCGATGCCCTGTGTTCTAAGTTCAGAGGCTTCTATTCCTAGTAGTATTCACAGAGCCCGGTTTACTGGTACTTTTGGTGATTTATCATTTGATGACTCATTCGATCCTACTCAATTTCCTAGGTTGACTAAGGATAGAGTTCGAGAGGGGAGCAGCCCCTCTATTTGATTTTTGCAGTTTTTTTCTCTATTCCATGCATCATTCATATATTGTCTCATTTACATGTGGGTCTACCGGAAACAGCCTCTCTACTATGTAGGGGTAAAGCTGCGTACTATCGGATCTCCCCAGACCCTGCTTCATTGCAGGATTTCAAACTAGGTGATGATGATGATTATGATGATTCTCTATTCTATTTCCTATGATAGGAAGTTGGAATATCAGAGGCCTAAATGACCCCAATACTCAACGAGTGGTACGGGATTAGATTCGGCGACATGATATTGGTTTGGTTGGTCTCTTGGAGACAGAGGTTATCTCTCCCAATTTGGAAGGTGTCATTTCTGCTACTTGTCGGGGATGGGATTATTTGAATAATGTGACGGATCAGAATGCTTGTCGTGTTATGCTCTGTTGGGATCCGAGTATGTTTGAGATTCGGGGCTCGGTATCTACACTTCAGGGCATCAGCAGTGTGGTGACTTGACGGAGAGAGGGTCATGTTTTTGGCCTGACAGTAGTTTATGGCTCCATTGATTCGGGCACTAGACGAGAGCTTTGGATCTTTCGAGGCCAGGCCGAGCGCTTTACTTTTATGCCTTGGTTGGTGTTGGGAGATTTTAATACCATTCTGAGTCATTCAGACTGAGTCGGCGGAGATACTGGGTGATATAGCCATGTGGATGAGTTTGGGCAATGTTTGCATGATGTTGAGCTGTTACGACTTCCGTATAGAAGTTTGAGGTATACTTGACATAACGGTAGGGAGGGATTCGATTCTATTCTTCTCCTATTGGATTGGAGTTTCAGAAACTCCGCATGGTTCATATCCTGGCCTACTACCTTTACAGAGGTACTGCTGCGTGACATTTCTGACCACAACTTTATAGTGGTCCAGTTTGGCACCCCACGACATCGGCCCCCGACTCCTTTCAAGTTTCTGAAATGTTGGGCCGATTATCCCAACTTTTTAGAACTTGTTCTGAGGGAACCCGCTATTTTACTTGACTCACTGGTTAGGTCTGCTCAAGCAAGAACTGAAATCCTTCCACTTCCGGGACTACAGTCATATATCTAGCAGAGTTAGGGAGGCATGGGCCCAATGGGACATCGCTTAGGCAGCTCTGGATGCTTCCCTACACTCGCCAGATCTAGGTATTGCCTAGCGTGACCTCCCTCGACAATACTATCGATTGATTATCACTACTATTATTAGTACTGCTACTACTATCTAATAATAGTAGTAGTAGTAGTAGTAATAATAATAATAATAATAAATAAATAAATAAATAAACAAATAAATAAACAAGTAATTATAAATAAATCAAACAAATCAACAAAATCTTTTAATTTAAATAAGAAAATGTTTATATTAAATGCTAAGATGAGGGTATCGCATATTAAATATTTAGGCTAAATCTAAAACATAAGGCTTGGAAAAAAATGTTCATAAAGCCTATAAGAAAAATAAAGATCTCTCTATATGAAATCATTTACTCGTATTTTATTATACCAATTTTTTTAATTATGAAATCTTATCGTTCAATAATAACAAACTTTACATTCAGTATAATCACAAAATTTAAGAATTAAGTCATTAGAAACTTTTAAGATTTTAATGTGAAAGTTCATACTCATTAATTTGTAATATAAGCAGTTTGCCTACCAACTAAATCACCAAAGCATAGTTGAGCAGTAGAAGAAGGTTGAAAGGAAGTTTTCAACAAATCTCTGGCTTGAATGTCTTCTCTGCAAAGTATATAAAAAAAATTTCAAAGAAAAAGATATAATATAATTACGGTTGAATAGGCTAAAGTAAAGAGTTTTGAGTACTGACTGTCTATATGATTTGAATTTGTTTAGGCTATTTAAAATATATTAATTTAAACAAAAGTTAAAATTATTTTAAAATTTTAAATTTTAATTGGAAATTTAAATTCAAATTTAAAACTTAATCAACCTAAAATTAAGCCGTTAAACTCCCCATATGGTCCCGACTGCTCCTTTTGACGCCCCGCAGCTTTGAGCCATCATTGTCATGTCTTCTTTGTCTCCCAAATAATTAAGACGGTTCTCATCCAAGTCCCGTGAACTCAGCTCCTTTCTTCGTGCCTATTTGTGCAGATAATATTTAAAAAATTAAATCGACATATGAAATGAATAACACCAACCCTATTTATGGATAATGGTTAAATTTTAATAAAATATAATAAAAATATCATAAACCAAATAAGAGACATGATCCCTGTAACCTAAAACTAGCTTTATAATGTTGAAACTTACAATTTTTCTTTATAACTTTTATGAAAGTCAATTAACCGGATACCATTAACGTAACTTTTTTAACAAATGAACCTCTTAACGGATAAGAAAATTGAATGTTTACAACTTATTTAAAGAGAAGCAAGAGGCTTTAACTTACACTATATATATGTAATAACTGTATCGCAGGTCTCCGTCACAAGTCCAATGCATATTTGACCCACATTAATTAAAGTTCATTTTATTCAGAAAACTTCAGCCCATTAAATTAGATCTTTTATTAGTTTATTTTATTATTTTTTAACCGAATCAAATTTGATTCGCTTAATTGTAAATTTATTAGAACTATAAAATCATAATTAATTGCTATCTAATATGCGAAAATTACTAACATTACAATAAGTATAAAATTTAAAAATTTTAATCGATATTTGACTGTCATAAAATTAGTTAAAGATTAAATAAAATTGAATAATTTTAAATATAGTTGAAAAAGATTATTATTACCCAAAAATTTAAATTTAAATTAAAAAATGTTAAATGAGAATTAGTTGGTTTATTTTGATATACAAAAATCAATTAGTTTACAAAAACTAACTAATTATTTAATAAACTTATCAATTTTTAACACTAAAAATTATTAAAATAAATCAAATAAAAATTTAAAATCTATAAAAGGAGCATATGTGCATAAAAAATGTTGACACGGTCATTAATTTATAAAGGCTAAAATTATAATTTAAATATCATAATTTTCATTACTTTAAAATTATAAAATTTGGCCTTAATATTTTCAAAATGTTTAAAATAAAATTTTAATATATAAAAATGTGACGGATTAAAACTCACATAACATAATATGATTTACAGAAGACGATAAAAATCATCAACAAATTATAAAAAATAATATAATATTGATGATATAAAATTTAATTATACTTCTTTTATTTATAAGCCCTTATCTCTTTACTTCTTATCTCTCTTAATTTTCATTTCATCCAACTAACGGTCATTGGTTGTTGATTTACCAGTTTGACCTCTGCACAGTAGCATTCAAGTGACGGTGACACCCTCCGACCTTTTCAAAACCTTATCTATGTTAAAGTCGGTTCTAGATAAGCATGCACATCCCTTATGGGGTCTCCACTTCTTTAACTGATAGAGACTACTACTCCAACCAAACTCTGTCTCCTTTTCTTCATCCAGCTTACGTGATCAAATGGTTTAAGTTAATAACAATATTTTTATAATATTTATTAAATAAATTAATAAATCAAAATTAAATAACAATTTTTTAATAAAATATTAATATGCTCGCCTCGTTTTCTCTCACTTTCATGTCTAATAGTAAACTCTGACAAAGTCCGTGGCCGACGACTTTAAATTGAAGGTAATTTATTGTCGTTTTGAATCCGAAGAGCTTAGGTAACGTCCACCTGCAGAAACCGGTAGAAATAAAATAGAAAAGATGTCTAAAGTAAAAGAGAATAAGAAATACTTACGATGTACGAAGATACGACACACGAGTTTGACGTATAGGAGACTCTGGAACCTCCTACAAAGTAGAAACGGAACGAACGGTAAATATTAAAGTAAACGGCAGAGGTAACGGAGTAAAAGAAGAAGAAACTGGAAATTGGTTTTAAATGGGTTGAAATTACCACAAATTCTTAAATATCTCCAATTTAATATTTTTCATCTAATGTAAATTAAGCAAAAAAATTTAGATTCGTGTGATTCCGAAATTGTACTTAATCCTCAGATCACCCTCCAAGACGCCATTAATGGCGGTAACTTGATTTATAGATTTTAACTATATATACAGCGAATAAGAACGAAAGGTCCTTTTGTGTTTTAGACTTCGGTCGCCGGATAATGCAAAATTTGTCCGTTCCGAACCGCACGCGCCACTGTTGTACGCTCAGATCTGAGTCGTCGGAGTTCTCCCTTGCAGGAGCGAACTCGAGATCAATGGATTAGGGGTTTATAGATGAAATTACCGTGAACTACGAATCCTCCGCCTTGGACATGTTCGATAACCGGCTCGGACGCGGCTGGAAGTCGGCTCGCCGGCGTTGCTGGTGAGAAGACGGCCGAATCAACGTCGCTAAAGCTCTCTTCACCAAATCGCCTTCCACGCCGCCGATTCTCACCAGCGAGTTCGTCATCGCTGATCGACGCGCGTTCAACCGATTGCTCGGCGAGCAACCGACGTTTTGCGAAGTGTTGAAGCTTTTGTGGAGGCTGCACCGGAATGAACCTGGATGCGTCGTAGGAGAGCAGAGGCAAGTCCGTTTCGGTGCGCTTTGCTTGCTCACCACCTGGCGTTGGCTGCTGCCAGAGGGACTGACGGTGGAGATGGAGCGATTAGGAGAGACCGAACGGTCGAGGGAGAACCGTACAGAACGAGCATTCCTGCACAGATTGACACGCGTCGGAGAAACAGATCTCTGGTTGTTATGGCCAAAGAAGGTAGAGGAGCGAGAGGAGAAGCTGGAGCTTGAAGAAGCGAAAGCCTTCGCCGACGACTGAGGATTAGAGGAGAAATTCAATCTTCCTGACGGAGACAGTGAGCGTATCACCGGACCACTGGGGGCTCTTCTAGAAGATCCAGCCATCATCGAAATTTAGGGTTTGCAGTGTAGAGAGGGGGAGTGAAGTAAAAGAGCTTCTAGAGAGAGTAAGCGTGTACTTTTCGTTTTCTGTTTTTAATTCGGCGGATTCACTCCAGCTATATATTTATAGGGCTTGGAGAGGGGAGGAATGATATCTCTAGGGGATTGGTTCACCTAAGGTCCTAAGGTAACGGTAATAATAGAAATTGTTATATGTTATAATTATGATATATTGATAAATAAAATTTATATATAATTTAATTATTTAATAATTTTTAATTAAATTTTAATAATTTTTAATTAAATTTTAAACTCTTTAATTTTATAATACAATTTTATCGATATTTTAAAGTGAATTGAATCCAACGGTTTTCAGACAGAAGCTATGGGCTCCTATACTAAAGGATGAAGGGCGCCGTTTTCACAGACAAGGTCTTATGGGAATGCTCAATTGTCTCTGACAAACTGACACGCACGTCCTCTACATTCCACATAACAGTGACACGTATCCACTTGCTCGACCCTTATGTAACCACTTGTTTATCTGGTAAATTCTGTGTGCTCCTTTTTTTTTGTTTTACCGTAAAATTGGTTAAAGTCGAATAAAAATGAAAATTTTTAATATATAATTTAACAAAAATATCTTTATTAATTAAAATTCTAATTTTAATTTTAATTAAAAATTATTAAATAAAAAGTAAGTAATTTATGTTATTTTATAAAATTTATATAATTAATAAATTTGTCAATTTTAAAATTTAAAAATATAATTAAAAAGTTAATCGTTTCATAATTTTTATAATGAACCGCCAATAAACTTTTTATTCATTAATATATATACTAAGAGATTAAATTACTGAATATTTAATTTCAATTTTTTTGTTAATTTAGTAATACGATTTTATTATTTATTAGTACACTGATGTTTTAATTATGTAATTTGATAATTAATATTGCATTTGTTATATTTTAAAATTTTATTTTCTCAAAATTTGAAGTACCCAACTTAAATATTAAAATAACTTTGATTCAAGATTTTGAGTAACTAATTATTAAGCTACACGTTAGTCAAACAACATGAGATTGACGGAGCCTAATCCATCCCATCTCCAATAGGCATGGGGTGAATTTTCTTAGCACAAATTTGAACAGCTCAAACACTCAAAACCAATGAAATAACCAAAGACACACTACGAAGGTTGTCTCCTTTTTCCTTGGTGTTTGATAATGCAAATGAAGTCACTTTTGTTTCTTAGCTTCGTCGAATGAACACCGGACAAATATAGGATATGGAGCGTTACATTGACCAATTAGACCATGAAACGATGCGTAGCCAATCTCTAGCTAACAAGACATTCATATCTAACATTCAACTAACAATGGTCGTAGCTGTCTAGTGGTGGTTTACTTCCACTTTTTTTTATCTCTTCATCTAGATATGGATTTGGCCTATTCTAACACGATAAAGTTTAGGACTTGTATAGTATAGATGATACATAATCAAATTGAATCCTACAATGGGGAAAAGCTTTGAGGTGTCTTCTACCTTTTTTGGCAAAAAGTAAAAACATTAATCAACAATTAGGAGTATTCATAGTAACGTAACCTGATTCATTCATAAATAAATTGAACTTGAACTTGAATATCAGGTTCGACAATTTCATGAACCTAAACTTAAACTAGAACCAGAACCTATAGAATCGGTTAACCTATTTTCAGGTTCGATTCTCAGGGTAACTAGAAACCATTTCTATCAATATATGTGACAAAAAATTATAAAAATAATTGGTAAAAATAAATACAAATTATTCATAAAAGTATGCATATAAAATCTATCAAAGATTAATCCAATATGTTAAACCCAAGCAAAGTAAAAATAAACAAAGTAAAAATAAGCCAAATAATGTCTTATAAAAGATCCATACTCGAAAAAAAGAGATAAATTATTAAACAATTATTATTTTAGTTAATGAATTTTTTTCTAATTAATAGTTTAATACTTTGATCAATAACTTTGACACATATTAATTACTGTTTAAAGTAGAAGTATCGAATGTTATGCATTAGTTGTTATTTATAATAGCAAGATTAGCGTTTAATAATATAGAATTAAAATATTTTTCCTTTTCTTCTTTTTTAACTCAATAATTAATATAGTAAATACTAGTGAATTTATTATTATTAATATCCTTTTAAATTATATCTAAATATATGACAGATTTTTTGAGTATTTCAGGTTCAGGTTTAAACCTAAACCGATAAACCAGGTTTGACTCGGTTATATAAGTTCGGTTAACTTAGAACTGCAAGTTAGAAACTTAAACATGAACTATGAACCTGATTTTTCAGGTTTAGTTTAAATCAGGTTCAGTTAACCTTGTTTATAGGTTTGATTTATGCTGATCAAATTCGGTTCATAAGTTCGCGAGTTTTCTTGAACACCTCTATCAACAACTGGTAAAAATTATTATTTTGTTATTAGAAAGTCACAAGTTCGAATCACAAAAATAATTTTTTTAAAAAAATATAAAAAAAGATTGTATATATGTATAAAAAAGTGTTTTAAAAAAACATTAATAGAATATTAGAAAACAAGGAAGAGAATATTTAATTAATAATGTATGATATCTTATAAATTTTGGTTTGAAATTCCATTGATTCATAGTAAAAATGAGCTTATCATCGTAATAATTTAATATAAGGTTTAATTATTTATTTAATAAAACACAAAATTACTTCCTTAATTTCGAAGTCAAGTACCATTTTGAAAAGTATCCCAAAAGCTACTTTCTTACGTGTTGTCTAGTCAATAGTGGACAGTAAGTGGGAGTCAACTATTGCATTGCCTACGAAGAAGGCACATCCCATCAGTCATACTTCAACCGTCTCCTCTCCAAAAGTCGTAAGATTCCCTTCAACCTTTTTTTCTTCTTTGGTACAGCAGCGAAATCAAAGAAGAAGAAGAAGATTTGGTCACAAACAAAATTGACACGTATCGTACACGTGTTATCGGAATCTTTTGCCTTGCGAGTGCGTGGCTTATTGAAATCGGTGTACCGGCTGACTTAGACGAGTCAGTAAGAGGTTCTTTTGATTTAAGTGAAGTCGTAGGTTTAAATCGCTTTCATATTGCTTTTATATATGTACTTATTCAAAAGTTTAGAGTCAGAATTTTACTTTTCACAAAGGACCTATCTAATTTAAATATGGATTAATTTAAATGTGAATAGTTTAAAGGTACTTTTTTATAATTACGATTCTTTAGACAACCAAAGAAAAAAAAAGTGGTGTGCCGGCTTGTTCCGATAAACCCTAATCCAACCTGGTTCGGCTGCGATCTCTTAAGCAAGTGGCAGTATGGCATGACACCTAGCGACTTGGGCTGTGGGTTGTGCTCCTAGGCTGAACACTGACGATTGGTAATTTGGTAATGACGAGGAACAGCACAAGCAGCTTCTTCCGCATAGTGTGGAAGCCCACAAACTTTGGAGGTTTAGTCCAGACATATCCACTCGATCCCATGTCTCGTTTTTTTGATAGAACTTGTCTTCGAGTGCCAGTTACCTCAAGCTAATTGTAGACACTTTTCTCTTCTAATAAGATTGGTAGGAATGATCTGAACCGTCTAGCATGTCTGGTAGGAAATTGGTAGAATTGAGAATGGTCAGTCTTTTTCTTCATAACTATGGTAATAGGTTACAACCATAGTACAAAATGACTCCTTATTTAATTATATTTTAAAATATTTAATATTGTTCAATTTTACAACGATCTTATACTATTTAGCCTTTACACTTTTTATTTTATCCGAACGAATCTAACTCCAAAGTAGATTCCAACGACACATATCATAAAATTGTTAGGAGTAAAGCAACTTGTTGTATCTTAGAAGTTGACTAGATGGTTAAATTGTTTATATTAATGTTACAACTTTGAAATATGTTATTAATTTTGCATTTGCAATTTGATAACTATGTTAATCTCAAAATTTTAAGAGCATTGGTTAAATTTTAATTATACATTTAAATTAAATTTCACATGTGGGGATGACAATGTGTAGGTTCGGTTCGGGTATTACTCTATCCAGTGACGGAGCCAATAATTTTAGATAGAAGGGTCCAAAAATTTATTTTTTTAAAATCTTGGAGGCCCAATGTACCACAGGGCTCCAAATAATTTCATCATTATATATATATAATTAAAAATAAAAATATTTAATATTTTTTAAAATTTTGGGGGGCTCAGTGCACCATTGAGCTCCATATGGCTCCGTCAGTGACTCTACCCATATCTATATATATATTTTATGACTCAATCTATTACCTATTTAAAATCCATCGACTTTTATGATTTACTACTCATATCTAAATCCATTAGATTGTTCGGATTTTTTGATATTCATCAAGTTGTATAACACATAAAAATATAACTTCTAAATAGAAAATATAAAGAACAGATTTTTGCGAGCGCTCCAAATCAAAATTACTTTAATAATAATAAGTCAAGATTTTGATTTGTATGTCTTAAAAAATCATAAAATTGGA
>JANVCQ010000231.1:899799-917395 GCA_025531925.1 Erythroxylum plowmanianum
AATAAGAGTAAAGTGAAGATTTTAAAGTTGTTTCTTTTCAGAAAATATTAATATTTTATTATATTTAATCATAAATATTCAAGAAAAACAGCATAAATAGAGTTAACAAAAAAAAGATAGGGTATGGGTATCTATCTGTTCGGGTTATCATTAAACCCATATTTAAATTCATATTCACATCCATTTTTCAGCATCCATTTAAAATCTATTTAAAATTCATTTTTTAGCCTTCATATCTATTTTTTCGGGTCGGATGGTGCAAATATTAATCGGGTTAAAAATCCACTGCCATTCCTATTCACACTTATTCCAATTTCAGTTGACGGTTATTTAACCTAACTTGTTTAAGTTAATTTAACATCAAGCTCAAGTTAATCTCCCCACACGTAGGATTAGTCACCACAATAATTCAGTCCAATGCTATTTAATTTTAACCTCTTGGTTAATAATATCAAACTTGGTGCTTTAACTTAGGCAAATAGTACAATTGACTGGTCAAAGCTAGTGATTAAATCTTACCCATTTCGAGATTGTCCGTAATAAATTAATAATCAAATGAAGCCCTCCATCATTAGATGTTAGAATTGGACATCATAAGTTGTTTTGCTAGAAAAAAAGTTATATAATTGATCTATAGTTTTGGATATTTTAATTATAATTAGATGAGAAAACATATTTAAAAATATTAGTTTTTTTGAGAATTTTTTAATTTAATGTCTAAATTTTTTAGTAACTAATCTTTTAAAATTCGTATAAATTAGGTTAACACGTTATTTTGTTAATGTGACTCGTATATATAGATATTTGTATGGTGCTTATTAGATACATTATATCACTCTAAGTGTCTATTTGGATAGGCTTTTGTGAAGTCAATAAACACTTTTCTCCACCACAAAAGTTATTAAGAAAAATGAGTATTTTCTATAAAAAAGAAAATTACTTCTTTAATAAATATGGCAAAAAAGCGGCCAAAATACAGCTTTTTAAGAAGCTCAAATTTGTAGTTTTTCAAAAAAGTACTTTTTTTCGATAGATTTTTCAGATCAATTAATGAACCAATTTTTAGTTTTTTTGTTACACATAATTCCTACAATATCCAGAAACCAATCTTCACGTTTATTTTGAGAGTTATATAATATTATTTAACTTTTTATATGTTTTAATATTTATTTTTGATATTAGTTTTACTTATGTTGTAATCCATATAAAAGATTTGGTTAGATATATTTTTATTTATGTTTCATATGATTTAAAATTATATAATAATTAATATATTGTGCTTTGTATATTGTTTAATATACTTTAAATAATATTTATATGCATAAATAATTTTTATTACAAAATAAAATATAGTTAAAATTAAAAGTACTTTTTATTTTTATGTTGTCAAACAGTCTATTGTATGAAGTTCTTTCAAAAAAATTCTTTTTTTAATTAACAGCTAAATAGTCAACTGATTTCTTAGAAAATCTTTATTGATATAAACTCATTTAAACTGACACTAACTTGATTTATATAAGTTTTAAATAAACACTTTAAAAAGTTTAATACTCCGTTGAAAAATTTTTTAAAAGATTAGGCACTCGTGTTATTTTTTGGTTTTGATTTATTTGTTTTAAGATTATTATATAAACTAAATTAATATGGATGGAGAACTATATGATTGCTAGAGTATAGAATTATGGAATAAATAAGACCCCCTCAAGTTGATGAATTAATTATATATTCATATTATTATAAAATTGACAAAATTCTTAGGAAGATGTACAAAATCATAACTTGGAATTAGGATCCACGTGATGCCCTCCGACCAAGTGATTAATTAAGTTAAAAATCTGAAAAAAAAGAGAATTGTAACATTTGGAGATCAAGAAATTTCTTTTGATGATGATGAAGATGTTGATTGATTCTAAAATCTAACACATAGGAGATCTTTGAGGAACGCCTTTCCTTCTATTGCTCATGCTATTGGCCATATCCTCATCTGAAACCTTACCAGTTGATCTTCCGCATATGTATAGTCCTCCACTTCTCTTCTTGCGTACAATCTCTGTGCAAATCATGCTCATGTTCTCATCGGAACCCGAAGAGCCGGACGACGAGCTCATCGGCTCGTCGAAGTTGACGATTGTTGAACGAGGGGTCTCGTTGGTCGTCTCATCATCTCCCATCTCTTGGGGGATCAAGAAGTCAGGACTAAGTGTCAAGGAATTGCATTTCCTCAAGTTAGAAGAGAGGTCCTTGTAGTGTTTCAGCACAAAATCCACCTTCATTTGAACACATTATGGAAACAAAAAAAAATCTGAATTGTGTATATGAACTATGATTCAAAAGCTTGGAACTTAGAATCTTTCCACAGCCTAATACACTATGATTCTAAATGAAGATTTGATAAAATGAACTAAACATTAGAGTTATAGATAAAAATGATTACCTTGCACCCTAGAGAGCAATGGATGAATGGTTCTTGCAGGCTTCTGTCACAGGAGGTGCAGTAGTTTCCTGAACCTTTGAATTGTCTGTTCTGAGGTCTTTTCTTGATGAACACCACCTTGGCACTATTTATGGTATAAGCCTAACGAAAACTTCATCTCAAGTTAGCAATAACTATGAAGTGAATTGAATCAAGAAAAACGCAAGTAACAGAAAATAAGTTGGCCTGAAAAAAAAATCTGCAGATCCTAACCTGAACATTGGAGCAGTCGATGAGCTTCTGGAGGTCTTCCAATCTGACAACATCGTGATAAACGTAACGACGAACTTGAAGAAGACGATGGAATCGATGAGAAGGTACACAGTGAGGGCAGATACTAACGCAGCAATCCAAGCAACATACGTTTTTCTCGTTCTTTTTAGCAGTCTCATGGTACGAACAACCTGCAAAGAACTTCTGTGTGTACAGAGCTTCCAACCATGCAGGTTTCTGAATTCCCTGAAACCAAAAAGCATAAAATCAAAACAGTTTAATTCTATGCTCGAAACTGAGAATTGGGTCGATAAGAATTCAACTAGAAACTGAAGAGATCAGATGAACACACCATGATCACATAAACGAACAGAGAACAAAAAAAAAAAAAACCCTAGTTGAGATGCTAAACAAGAAAGGGAGAGAAGAGTGTAGAGGAGATTAAAGGGTACTTATGGAGGTTCGCAAATGGAGGTACGGGCATAAGATTTATTCCTTGAAAAGTAGACTGTAGCATCGTGTGTTATAGAGCATTATTATTAAAGAAAAAGAAGTAAGATATGAGGAGAACGTGGGAGCTGTTTCCATGTCTCCTCACTTCATTTTTTTCCTTCTTTCTCTCATCTCCTCGGCTTAAGAGCTCATTTGCTAAACTAAACTCTTTCTTGAAGATGCTGCGCTCTTGCATGTACTTCTTTATACCAAAAAACTGATTTGATTGAGCTTTGCCTAGCTAGTTGAATTTTGAATTGGAGGAGGAAGACGATGATGATGAGCCAAGTTTATGTGAATTGGAATTACTAATGTCGATAGTTCAAACGTGTAATGTTGATTTGATATCTACCTTATGTAATTTATGAAATTTAAAAAAATTAGATTTTAAATTTTTTTGATGTAATGTTGATTTGATATATACCCCATGTAATTTAAGAAATTTAAGAAATTAATTTTAATTTTTATATTTTTAAAATTTTTGGAAAATTTTAATTAAAAGATTTTTTTTCTTATAATTCAGTTAAAAATAATGACAAAACACATTCATATAAAATTTTTGAAAATTTTTATAAATTTTATTTTTAAAAACCTCTTTTTATAATTAAGTTAAAAATAATGGTAAAATAAATATAATATGAATATTGTGTATGAGCTAATCAAATATTACGACATGATAATACAACTTGGTTTTAAATTAAAATTAAATTAATTAAACTTGAATTAAATTAATAATTTAAGATAATTATAATAATTTGACTCAAATTTAATTAATTTAGTTTAAATTTAAGAATTATGTTGAATCTTATTATTTGATTAATTTATGTGTGATATTAATCTCGTATCCTTTCTTACAAAAATTAATTAAAATTGAAAAAAAATTTTAAAGGTTATAATTTTTTAATTAGTAAACCATATAGGAATAGGAGTCTCATGTCTTTCACATTAAATAAAAGAATATGAGAAGTGGTCTATAATAATTGAAATTTGAAGTAATCACCAAATAATTAAAACAAAATGGTTGAACACTCTCGTCCTTTAATCAAAGGTTTCAAATTTAAGCTCTAAGAATAGAGAAATATGTTTGGCCAACACTTTACTCCTTATGAGCTGACCTGATACAAGTGAAAATTAGTCTAGATGTGGATGACTTAAAGCGCCTTTCTAAATTTAGGACCTCCTAAGATGCTTAAACCAAAAAAAAAAAAAACAGACATGTACGAGGAAACTCGGTAATTAGGGACTCAAAACAAGGAAACAGCATGAACCAACCACTCCACTAATGATCAGACAGAAGATGAGCATTTCCCCCGTTGCTTAATGCTGAAAAGAAAAGTAAATTAAATTGGTACTTTTGAATCTCAAAAATTCACCTAAAACTTCAATATAAAAATTGATCCAATTTGTTAAAATTTATACAAACAACACCCAGGATTCAGATTTCCTTGTAAAAATCCCCTGAATCATGACAAGGATTTAAGAACAGGACTCGATGGATTGGACTAATCAAACCAACTTATCAGAACAGCTCGGGCGATTCTCAGATCAAGAAAAAATGAACCGAAACCAGAAGAGAAATAAAGTTTTAACCTTTGTACTACCCCATGTGAGAAGGGAGGTGTGGAAGAAGTTCACGTGCAAGGGATCCAATGAATAGCCTGACCTGCCTTGAAGAAGAAGAAGAGGGTGTGTCTCGGATTAACCAAATATTCCTCTTTTCTTCATTTAGATTCTGCATTTTGTTGGTTGGTCAAAGGTCAAAGATACATAAGTGGGTCAGAGATCATTGGGGGAGTGTCCTTTTCTAAGGAGTGTTCAGAGGAACAAACCAGAGGAGTCGGTGGGTTAGTGAGTCAGCGAGCGAGCCGCACGAGGGGATCTCTCTGACTCTGTCCAGTCACTTGCATGTGTTATGTTTGTGTTAATGCCTTAATGGCTCTAGCCACTTCCTCCTGCCTTAATTTATTATATTAAGGATCTTGGTCATGTGCATACCCTTTTCACCATATACTTAAAATATGATCATTAAATGCTGAACATCATGTGAATTTTTTTGATATAGTATAAGCCACTTGTAGTACTCTAGACACAACCCAGGATCAGTGAAATATCCGATGAATCGCATTTCTGAGTTTCCATGATCTGAGGGTTACTAGCTTGTTTTGATATATAAGAATTCCATGTTGGTCCCATCATGACAGTAGTCCAGATTTTTCCCATCTCAACGTGAACAGAATAACCAGTTCATGTATAGTTCAGGATTGCAGACATATAATTGAATTTGATATACATTTTAAGGTATGAAAACCTGAGATGGCAGACGAGCTACTGGTTCTACACATCTAGGCTGGTAAACTAGCGGATAATTCCCAGGAAAAAGGCATATCAGTGGGAGGTTAGGATAAACCTTTCCTGGGCAGAATCTGACAATTGAATGCTTTGCATGTTACACAGGTAATGGTTTTTGGGTGAATAGAATAGTTTCATCTGATCCACTTTAAGTGCAAAACCACAAATTTGATGCTTTATCTGATTAATCCTGCAAAAATGGAAGAACAAAAATTAGAGTAGAAGTGAAAATCTCCTGAAACTGTAAAGCTTGTACGCTCTTTCATGAAAATGAAAAAACAAGGTTCTTTACACTGTTGTTTTCTCATATCTTAAGAAAGGTAGATGTAAACAGAAACTCTACATTACAGGAACCATATGTAACTGAAGTAACTGGTGCATATAGTTGATAACTCGTTAACATTGCAGGCTACGTCTGACCTCTCACGTGGTGGGAGCTGTGGAACGATTACCGAACAACATCGGGAACAGATGTGTCAGCTTTGTACACCAGACCACTTGCTTGTCCTCTAAGAGAAAGATGTCTGCTCGCAAGAAAGCATGATCTATAGAAGAGAAATCATCACTTCTTACAGTTAACAACTCTTATATTGCCATCTTCCATTAAAGCTGGGGCAAGATTTCTGTCTCACAATGATTTCCCGCAACTCTCATATCCACAAAAGGAAATGTTTCACAGTAACTCTCTTAAAAGTCAGTTGCAGACTAACTTGACAATGAAATATACTATGAAAACAAGCGACTATCTGCCATTGAATGAAGATATTGCATCTTCTCTAACCTAACATGGCATCTTTTATGCTAAATATGAGAAAGTCAAGAGAAACAAACATTAGCAGAAAGTTGATGTAATTTTCCTGGAAGGCTTGATTTTGAGACATCAGCTGGAATTTAGACCTGCACAGTCTCTTGGTCCATAAGAAACAGGCCTGAAAAGAGTCCCCTTCTTCTGTGTTTGTACCCCAAGGCGCAGATGATCATTATTCCATACATGGATGTGACTTATACAGGCTCTTGTGGATCCACTTGTGTGTTTTCTCATGAAATTTTCCCAGGTTGAAACTGTCTTTTCCATCTCAGTTATTGCAGGAAGTTCAAAGTTTCCAACAAGAAGATGTGCAAGCCATTGACACCTGATCTCAGTGGGGTACAATGTTGAGGAGACTCTTTGCATATCCTATGACGCCCAGTTGTGGAATCCGAGGATGAATTACTTGTCTTCAGTAACACACAGATTTTACAGAATTCAGACATAAAATCCCATCAGTACTGACACTTATCTAGTTCACTTTGAAGTGGAGGTACTTGTGTTAAGCTAACTGACCTATAAAGGGGAATTGTTGAAGTCGATAACCCTTTTTCTCTAATGGAATCTTGGAAAAATTGCGACTCAAATATATCTCTTAGCTTTTGTCCTCCCCTGTATCTGCCAGCCAAAATAACAATGTCTAATTCTATTGGCTCAGATTCTCCTTCAAGAATCAGACCTTCTTTACAGAGTCTAGCAGTTTTTGATTTCTTTATGACAATGCTTCCTTCTTTTCAGGCAGCAGACATGTTTGACATGAAGAGATGTTTTAAAAAAAGCTGCATATTTTAGTGGGAATTTCCATCTGAGATAGAATTCAATAAATTTAGAAATCCCTCATTTCTGAAAGAACGTGCACATACATTGCATTTGAACTTTTTCCCCCCTGAAGAATCATTTAGGTTCTCGTCAGGAAAATGAATGCGAAGAAGTCCTATAACGAGAAATTTTTTGGAAAATTACCAGTGGTGAAGCAAGTTGGCCAGTAAGTTGAGAACTAGTGTTCCACCAGGCTTATGAACCATTAACTCCAACAGTCCAACAAGCGATTCAAGTACAGAAAACCAATATTAACACCACAGGTCTTCTCACTTGGGATGAATCAATGAGCTCTTCTTTGGATTAATGTGCAAGAGTACTCAACTTCTGATAGAACAAAAGCCAAACAAGCCAGAAAGATCAAGTCAGATTATTTGCACATTCTACTGCTATGTCAAAGAAATATTACAAAGAGTGTTACCATTTGCAGTTGCACATTCTGCTGGTATTTCAGCGCAGATTTCTGTGATCCAATGATTGTGATTGTCTTGTTTTTGATAAATTCTGCAGCACTTGTATTATCCTTTGCAGAGAAGTTCATGGAATGTATTGCCTTGCCATTGAATACTTCTGGACAATGATTTGGAGGGAACTCTGGGAGGTTAGGGTGACTGTTGTATATTCCTGGTAAACCTGGTTAGTTTGTCCATCATCTCAGAATTTCTTATAACAAGTTCAAGTATGCTCTATATTCTGCGTGGTTACTTCTGTTAGGCAGAGTTGAGAAGAATTTCTTTAAACCTGCAGGGTGAATATTGATCGTTATCTGAATTACCTGTGCATTGCAAGATCTGACATTTTGAACTCTGATGTGCCACCTCCCCTTAGACCCAATAAGGTTTAGCAGTTAAGACCCAAAAGGTTTAGCAGTTAAGACCCAAAAGGTTTAGCAGTTAAGACTCCACAGTAGCCACTACTCAATCTCTTCATGGGACTTACCAGTGTAATTTATACCAACAACCTTGAGTTGAACTTTATGTCGTGCGTAGGATTCAAGATAGTCGGTTATATCACTATGGCTAGGATGTGAATCTTTTACAGTGTCAGGAAATAGAAAATCAGAAAACTGATACGTACCCTTGGTGTTTTGCTGCTTGGTTGATGCTATGGTGTGACTCCAAATGCCACCAATGGCTTCTTCAGCTTGGAAGATGATTGGATTGAAGCCTTTCTTCAGAGTGTATTTGCAAGCAAGAAGACCACCTACTCCTGCCTCGATGATTGCCACCCGTTTCTCCATTAATCTTACCACAAAGATGATCCTTCAGAAAACAATAACATGTATATATGTTCCTGACTATCTTGATTGTTACGTATTTTTCTGCTATATTCTCAACTCTAGTTTGTCAGTTTCAGCATTCTAATGATTTAATAAACTTGGTTTGTTTCTGCAATTGCAGACAAGTTTACTTATGCTGGAATAAATTCATCAACAGAGAATTTAGTTGCCACAACTAATATTTAAATCATGAGTTAAGCCACTAAATTATCCTTCCAGGAACAATTGTTAAGAGTTCCAGATGAGACCGAATCTTGTCAAAACCTGCCACTGCATGGTTGCAGGCGCTGGTTTTACTCCCTCAGGAAACATGTTCATCAACTTTAGTAGCTATGTCTAGGTAGTACTGAAGACAACCGAGCACCAATCCCAGTTTTAAATACTATTGTTTGACTTCTACAACCTTGAGTTCCTTAACCATGTCTTCCTCATTAAAGAAATGGTTCTCTCAGGCGTTTTCTTAACTTTGGCTTGGAAAGCATCTGGTGTTCTTCTTCTCCAGCCCGAGAGCTACAACCATGGGGTCCAAAAAACAGCTATGGCCTAAAAGCATAGAGCATAAATTTTATTGTTTCAAGTCATGAGTTCAATTCAATTGGCATTTACAAGTTCAATGTGTCCCCACTTTCTGAGTTAGACTCAAGCATCGGACTTTGCACACGTAATAAACACAGTCATGTCATCTCAAACGTGTCAATATGTGCAATTTCTACGGTCGGTGAATCCCAGTGGTTTCGCCGGAACATCCCATCCCCACACACTATCGCACGGTCAATGGCTGCCCCAAGCCCATGTGACAATGTATCAGTAAACATGTGAGGGTTTTGAACACAAAGAGGCATGGGAAAAGGAATGGAAAGGAGCTAGAAAATGACGTGAAGACGATGGACACCATTTCATTAGTTTCCCAACAACACAATTCCAACATCTTGGCTTAAGTTGGATACTTCGAAAATATTATTAAAGAAACATAAAACAAAAACCGGTCTTGTTAACAATGGAATTTAATGCTTTTTTTCTTTTCTTTTTTTTAATAGGGAGAAAAACAGAACACATTAGATGGTAATTTTCGGGTGACAGACCCCCGACTCATCTTCTAAGAGAATAGGTATGCATTCACTAGGTGGGTGCTCAAGATTGGTGATCCCGAAGGAGAACTGTGCTGCATAATGTGCAAGCCAGTCCGCATATCAATTGCCCTCACGGTAAATATGTTGAATTAGTACAACTCAATTTTGGAAAAGCAGAGCATGAATGCCCAACACTAAAGGGTGGGGGGAGACAGCTCGCGTCTGCGAAAAAAAGAGCATGTCAATCACTGTGCGCGAATTCACCTCTAAAACGATATGCCAATATCCTAAAGACCATGCTAACTTGAGATCTAACAGAACCCCCCAATATTCTAACATTAACGGGAAACACTTGCCAATGTTCTGGACGAAACCTTCCATCCAAGTGCCTGAACTGTTGCGCAGTAGTCCACTTGCTAAGGCCCAAGTGATGGCATCGTTGGAAGCGTCATCAGTATTTTCTTTTTTTCTTCTTCTTTTGTTTGTTTGCTTCCAACGAGAAGATGGTTCCCACTCTTGTTTGACAATCTTGTTCTTGTAGTAAATGCTCGTGGGGACATGTGCCTTGGTTAGATCCAACCAGGGTTTTGTTCCAAAAGATCCAATGTAATGTTTCGATCAAGAGAAAATTTATGAAACATCCTTTGATTAGTCAACAAATAATTTGATAAAGATTTTATAAGTTGTGACTCGAGAGATCTTAGAACACTTTGCTAAGCTTTGAGTTATGATTAAAAATTTCAACAGATTTGATCGATTCAACCGTAAAAACGTTAAACTATCTCATCTTTTATTCAATTTATTTTAATAACTTTTGTTGTTAAAAATGATTCAATTTATTAATTAATTGTCAATTATTCATAAATTAATAAGTTTTTATAAATTAAAATAAATCAATTAGTTTTATTTAACAATCTATTTTTAATTAAACTTTAAATTATTTAATGAGTAAGAAGTAAGAACAATCTCTTTTAATCATATTTTAAATTGTTTAATTTTTTAAAATTTAGTTAATTTTATGACAATCTAATAATAATTGAACGTTTTAAACTTTAAAATTCTTATCTTATTGTTATTAAAAAATATACTTGATTTAAATGACAAGAAACGAATCGTAATTAGAAATGTAATACTATCCATATCTAGATGACTATGATTCATATTTTTGTAATTAACTTAGTATTATTTAAAAATCCTAAAATTTTGTAGTGAATTAGGTCGTAATTACTTACTTTTTTTATTATGGAGATTAAAAAAACATAAGAACTAGGGATGACAACAGACCGACTAATAAGTTGATCTCGCTAATTTTTTTAAAATAATTTAAAATTAAAACTATAAAATAGTGTTTGTTTTCAATTTAGTCCGGACTTAAGTTGTTCATATTTAAATTTATCTGAAACCTAACTCTTTTAAATAAAATAATATCATTTTACTTAAAAATATTAGAACTCGAATTAGATTGAATCTAATTTAATGAATAAATCAACTCATTCAAAACACCTAAATTTTTTTTTTGGTTATCCCACGAGATGTTCTAGGAGGGTCCCAATTGTGAGAAGACGCCTTTAAGTCATCCACTCTCAGACTAATCCCCGCTCGCACTGGGTCAGCCCGTAAGGAGTAAAGTGCTGGCTAAATAGATTTCTCCATTCTCAGGACTCGAACTCGAAACCTCTGATTAAGAGATGAGAGTGTTGAATCACTCACGCGAACCTATTTAGTTAAAAGACCATTTTTCCATGACAAGAAGACATCTCATTGAATGAAATGGTGAAAGTTAGGAATTGAGTGGCGAAATTGTAATAATGGAGAAGTTTTGACAGGAAAGTGGGATATGTCTAATCAATCAGGCATTGCGGATCTTGCTTGCTCCTTCTCAGTGTGCACAACTCACGAACCCAACTGTCTTTGCTTGTTTGTATTTGCAAAAGTGTGTGCGTTTGAAGCAGTTCCCTTTGGAGATTTGTAGCTTCTTCTCTATATGGTAAAAAGACACACCCATATAGAAAGGATTTCACTGATCGATATCTAATCTTTTCCGGATTATTAAGTCAGATCTCTTAACTTTATAGTTCCAGGCATTAATAAACTGTTCAGTAAGAATTGAAGTGTTGTTCATTGACACGTATATTAAGAGAGCAACAAATGTACCGACTGATTTGTTAATTATATGAGTTATTTTAATATTAGAGTCACTTATTTTAACACAACACCTATCAAGCGTCACATGATCCTTTTAGAGGATTTATCGAAAATCTGTTTCCCTCGTCTAATTGTGTAATTTTGGTTTAGTTTTCCTTCATAGAAAAGAGACACATTCAAACACTTAGAAGGGACATAATATTGAGAATGATCGTTTAATGACCGATTCATTCAACAGAAGGTTTCATATTTATTGATTTGATCTGAAACCTTGGAACTAAGTTTGAAACTATATTAGAAACTGCAGAGCAGTTGATTGCAATAAAATTTGGTATCTACTCATCCTGTAAATTATGACCTGATCTGATCTGATCATCCCTGAGAAACAGGACACAGCTTGCAAAAAACATGCGGGAAAAGTTGTTCCAAGAAACATGTGATGTCTCTTTGTCGGTTTTGTTGTTCAATTTGGATTTTGTTTACAGTTCTAATTTTGTCAAATCTCCGTATACCTAACCACCAACTTCGATTAAGGAAAAAAAAAAAGCTTAATTTTTAATTTCTTATCCTCGACATGGTCATAGCCGGTGGGGAGGGGTGTGACGAAATTGAAGTGGAGCCACGCCGGAGATGTCTGGACACCATCGTCCCGCGACAGCTTTCCTTTGTCGGCCAAAGCAGTGACAGTCGGCGGTGGGATTTGCCACGTGATGTTTTCGGATGTGGACGTCCACGTGAATGGGCCGCCCCAAACGACAAACCGTTTTGGGACGCAACCGTTGCCTGTCACTCTTTCACATTTACTTCCGTTGTTCCCTCCAGACGACATGTCGTCTGGTCCATAATCCACTTTGTATTCCCCACTCCCCTCCAATTTGCCTCTCATTGAATGCCACAACTGTTTATTGATTAATAAATTTTCACATATTGTTTAAAAAATAAAAGTTACGATAAAAATCATTTTTTGAATTTAGAATAAATTAGTTAAAAATGAACTTTGTTCACTTTTAACAAATAAATTATTTTCAAATATCCTAAATTATGAAAAAAATATTAAAATTATCCCATCTCTTATTTGTAAGATATTATGGTGTATAAAAAATGTGCACTTATGTATTTCAATTAGTGATATAATTTGATAGTAAAAATTAAATACTTATAATTTTAACCTAATTTATATAAGTATTAATAACTATTTAATGTAATGTTTACAAAATCAGATCGAAAGTTAAAACGATAAGACAAAAGGTTTAAGATTTAATAAGTATTAAAATGTTATAAAATTAGATAAAGATTTAATAAAATCAAATAATTTAAAATATAATTAAAAAAATTGTCCATACAATTTAATGTTTAATTTTAAAATAATTATTAAATAAAAATTAATTGATTTATAAAAATTTATTAATTAATAAAAATTGACTGATTAATTAATAAACTGATTAATTTTAACAACAAAAGTTATTAAAATAAATTAAATTGAAAAGTTAAAAACTGAACTAAAAAGTTAAATATTTCAAAATTTTTATGATTGAATCAACTAAATTGGTTGAGTTCTGTAATCGTTGATTTAATGCATTATCAATAAATATTTAAATATATATAAAAATAAATATATATTATATTATTGTAAAGGTTGAACATTTTTAAAAATTATAAAAGTTAAAAAATATGATGATAGTTTTCATTTTAATAATAATTAACAGTGATATAATAAGTTATGATATGCAGTGTTATAAAATAAAGATTATGATATATTTGATAAATTACTAAAAAGTTATTATATTAAACTTAGTCTATCCAGTGTTACTTTTTAAATATAAACTGACATTTTCTTACAATATATCAAAGATGATTTATGTTGAAGATTAGATTTATCAATAGTGTCACAAAATCTGTCATGTCTAATCTGATGTGACACAATCAAAAGACAGCATTTACTTCGTCAAGGTGATAATGATCAATCACTCAAAAATGGAAGCAAACTATGATCACAACCATATATTAATGATATATGAGTAAAAAAAGTCAATAAAAGAAGATTGACTCACTAAAACCTTTCTCTCGCATGTTAGAATTAATGTTTTAAAATTAGAAGTTAAATTAGAAAAATTCAAATTTAAAGATTCAATTAATATTAAATTATTAATTAAGATTTAAAAATAAGATTATCTTTATTCGTCAAATTAATTAAGAAGAATGATATTATTAAGTAAGAATTAATTAATTAATTATATTTTATAAAATTTAATTGATTAATAAAATTTATTTAATTAGAGGGAAAACTTTGAAGCAACTGGTAAAAATTGGTTCTTTATGACTAAAAAATCACAAATTCTAATCACGAAAATAATTTCTTTATAAAAATAAAAGGGATATAATCTTTGACTTGTTTCTAACCCTATTTTTATCCCAAAAGAGTACAAATAAAATAACTTGTGCCAATTTTGCTGCTTCAACCCTATTTTAATTTATTTTATCCACACATTTATGTAGGACCCACATAAATGTGTGGATAAGATGAATTAGAACATAGTTGAAATAGCAAAACTAGTACAAATGATCACGTTCCTAATAGACTATCAGAACGGAACCTGAGATTTATGCATCATATGATGGATATGTTGAACTTTTTCTAATAATTAGTGAGAGGCTACAATGTCTATAATAAAACCTATTGCATATCAATTCCTGTCACATGGGAACTCATTAGTCCCATCCGAAAATGAGGTTTTGTAAGTTTTGCATGAAAACAAATGTAACAAAATATTAGTATTATTTCAGTTTCCATCAATTAGTTATTACCCTATTTTATTAAATTTTATCAACATATTTATGTGAGGTATGTAACAAAATTAAGTGATACGAACACCCTAGCCGACTCAGGTATCCCCAAAACATTCCCTGAGCTATTACCACCAGCCTACTAGGTTGTTGATTTGATGGTGTTTATATTATAAGTTGTGAAAAATCCTCTTTTTAACCCAAAATGGCGGCGAAAAAGAGCACCCAATTTAATGCTGGTGTACCCATTTCAACGGAAAGAAGGACCCCAAAGGCCAGTAAGTCATGGCCTGAACCCTATATCTTGATATATATATTCATGAAACCATAACTTGACAATGGAATAAAATTTCAAGTGAATTACTGGTTAATACGCATTATTGCATACTATAATTTCTTTTGTTGTAAGAAGTAATGATATGATCATAACTCAAAAGTCCCATTTATGCATTGCTCTAATGAATCAATCATTAGTCATTAACTTTGAGAAATGACAAATGGTGTCAATTTATATAGAAAGACAAGAAAACAGAAGAAAGTGGAGGAAAATCCCTTTCTTAAATAAGTTGATGTTGGGGAGAGACTTGCTTGTGGTCCCTAAAACCATAGTATATATACTTAAGCAGATAGCCCCTTCAAAGCAATCTATCTTTTCCTTAGGCTCTCTCTTAAACAACTCTAAAACTTGTTATGGCAATGGAAGCCAAAATATAGAAACTCAGGTTACATTCATTCAGGAGTAAAATCGTTCACCCCAATTTCACCATCCATTTCTCAGATGCTTCACCAAATGAGGCCTTCTTCTTGGGTTGTGTCTCTTCTGGTTTTGTCCTTCATCCTTCACGAGGCCAAAGGTATGTATGTCATTGCTAACTATCAGTTCTAATACCTGACAAAGTTGTTATCTTGTTCTTTTCGTATCAGGTTCGTGAATATATTTGATTAGTTCCTTCCTAAGGTTTCTGGTTATTCTCTTGGCAGGAATTCGCATGGAGAAGGGAGTCTTGCAAGGTGGAATTCAAAACATTCAGGTGGGCATGGAGTCTTCTAGGTTTTGAGTGACGGTGGCGTTTCTTTCTTGTTTGTATATTGTAAGTTTGACGAGATTATGATTGTTGCTTCATGTAGGTGGACGAAAAACCTTTGACAGAAAGAAGAAATGGCGTTCCTGGTGATGTTATTCTCTGGAGAGAAGGACACCGTACAGGTACAGAAGAGCAAAGATCAGTTTCTAAAGCTAGAGGAACAAGAAGGACACTTGCTTCTGTCACAACCTCTACTTCTTCTGCCACTAACACCGCCCCAAAGGTTGGTTCACTTAATTCCTCGATAGTTGCAACGCAACTTGCAGCTACTGAATTTCTGTGACGAAGATCACTAAGACCCCACCTTATCTTCATCTTCTCTTGTATGATTTTGACAGAACGAGAAGAATAATGATGGAAACAAAGCAAACTCGAAGCTGAAGACCAGTCCAACAAATGGTCAGGAAGTAACAGTTAATTCTCCGTCGGTTTCGGGGAATCGGAAAGTGACCGACGACCACTACGTGAACCTTATGGACATAGCTGAAATGGATTATTCTCCTGCCAAGAGAAAACCTCCCATACACAACTAGTTGTTAGCTTGATAATAAACTGTGAAAGAAGATGAACGGCATCACTGAAAATGCTGAAGTTTTTTAGGGTTAGGAAAGATCAGTACATAGGATTTATATACTATATGAGTTTGAATGGTTAGATTATGAGCACTTTGTGGTGGCTCATTAGGCTTCTGTAATCCCATCAGTTGGGAGAAAAAGAGAGAAAGAAATTCATAATTGCTCCTTTTCAAATGCAAACAAAAGTCTGATAGTACCTGAGAAGCACAGACACGGACACGGACACAAACACGAGGATACACCAACTTCTAAAATTTGGTAGACACGGACACGAGATATATATATATTATAAAATTTATAATTAAGAAAAAAATTCAGAATTCATAATATGATATATATTGATTCATGTGTTTTAAGACTTCCAACATCTTGATAGTTCATACATATTTGATACTTTATAAGCCCCTCTCAAAAAATATAAAGCATATATTCTAAGGAGCATATATTTCATTAAGTAATGTCCGAGCAGTCTCCAAACGTGTCCGAGCTGTGTCCACTGTGTGTTAGTGAGTGTCTGACACATACACGTATCCGACACGTTTGGACACGACTCCATTTTACCGTGTTCGTGCTACGTAAGATAGTACTCAAAGACCCTCCTCTGTCAACTTAAACCATTCAAAGTTCAAACCTAGAAAATCAACTCTAAGCGGAATGAGAAGGAAAGGGAAGATTCATGTGAACCAAACTATAAACGTCAAATTGGTTTAACGAAGTTCATGAATACACACATACATACAAACAGTTGTTACATGTTAAATGAAGTAGGTATGAGTGCGACTCTAATATGGTTTCCAAATGGTCCAGAAAGTGAACGTGGGCATTGGTCCACCATGTTTCCATAATTGAATGCAGAACTTGACGACTCCTTCTTCTACGTGGGTTCACATGTCCTCTGTTGCTTCAGAGTTCAGAACTACATATTATGTGTCCCTTCTCCTCCGAGATTGCGGTGAACCATCTAAATCTGTCCCTTCCGCAAGACTACACCTCTTCTCCGTAGGATCATCTCGTTACCAGCTAGCTTGCGATGTCTATGGAGTTTACTCTTTCATGTTTTGGGCCTAAAATAAAGTTGGGTGGTCTTCCATTTTTCATTGATCGATCCAATTTTCAGCTGGGAAATGACTGCCATAACTATAAATTCTCAAGCTTCTCCAACTCCTGGACTTGGGTTGTTTATGCCCGGACCCGGTTTTAGCCTGATTTAGTGCTCGTTTGGTTGAGCTTTTGAAGGGTCCAAAAGTACTTTTTTTTATCGCAAAAGTCATTTTAAGGAAAAAGTAAGTGTTTGATTGTAAATTTCAAAAGCACTTTTGAAGTAGAAATAACTTTTTTAAAAGCTCAAATACAACTTTTTCAAAAGCTAAAATTTGGAATTTTTCAAAAAAGCCTTAAAATTTAGCTTTTTTGGGAAGCTAATTTTGCCTAAAGTATCCGTCACTTACGTAAAGAAAAGCCCCAAAACGTCCGTTCTGTTTCTATTCATCAGTCACCACGCTTC
>JANVCQ010000231.1:929926-945106 GCA_025531925.1 Erythroxylum plowmanianum
ATGTTATAATTAATTTGTAATTTTTCATTAACTTGGACATTATATTAGCTTATTTCCTAAGTATGTTAATTTCTTGTGTTTTTAAAAATTAGTGTCTCTTTATCATTAAAATTTACTCTTTGTTTTTTATTTTTAATATTAGACATTAAATTTTGCTATTTATTTTTTTCCTTATCACAGATATAATACCATTTATATATCTTTGTGATATATTGTGAAGCTATTAGAGTTTGGTTGTGCCTGCATACTTCTTCCAGTTCTATACAAGTGCTTTTGTTCTAATCCAACTGTGTTATAATTAGTTTATATTATGTTGCCTAAAAAGCATTTATCTGGAAGTGAAAAAAGGGAAAAAAAGAAAAAGAAAACAAACATGTAAACTTATAAATTAAATTATTTATGTTTCATACAAATATGTAAATTTAAGTATATTATTGAGGCCTTTTTTTTAAGTTCGCCCAGGGTCTACAAAACGATAGGAACGACCTTGTGTAGACGAGTTTCCTCTTGAATGAGTTCATCGAGAGCCACCTCTGTTTCAGGTATGGATTCACAGCTAAGGAGATTGGCTCAGATGGATTCATATTCCGGGTGAAGATTCATAAGCATTTGAACCACACGATTTTTCTGTCGTTCGTATAAGATTTCTTTGATAGTATTGGTTGACAAGTTATCTCCCATGCTTTGATCCTGTTCAGATCATAGAGAAATTAATCCAGAATAAAAAGTGCGAACATCTTTGTTACCTTGTACATATTCAGATAGGTCTCTTTCAATTTGAAAATTGCGAGCATGGTTCCGTTGTTGGTAGATCATCTGGAGGTGTTTCCACATGTCGGAGGCCAAAAGAAAAGGCCGAAGACTCAAAGCGATATCAGATGTGACGCTATTGAGAAGCCACGAAATAACCAAGCGTTGTTGGATTTCCAGATGGCAAGTTTTTTGGCATCAGTAGGTGCTATTGTTGCACCTGTTAGGACTCCCGAATGACCTTTGCCTTCTATGAATATTTGAAAGTGGAACTCCCATAAAGAGTAGTTAGTTCCGTTGAAACGCGTAGCCAATACGTCATGAGTCCTGTGATTGTCGAGAGTCTCCATTTTGATTTCGGATGAGATCGGAATCACTACAAAACAAATAATTAACACAGAAAATTCAGTCGTCTAATTAGCAAGGCTCTGATACCATGTAAATCTAGAGAAATATAAAATGTTGTTTGAATTTTTGAATGTTCTTTATACATAATCTGTTTACAAAGATGGTATATATACATAACTAAAGATAAGGAAATAGATACAAGATTGCATGAAATGAAGAAGACAACAAATATGAGAAGCTTGGAATGGCAAGAAGCCGTTGAAGACAAATATGAGAATGTGGAAATGATATATTTCCATATTTTCATTAATATCCAGTTACGTTCCGATTGATCCAACAACAACTTTAATTCAGTTCAGGTTTAAAAGAACCAATTCGGGATGCACGGTTAAGGATTCTGAAAGTTCTTCATCTTCTTATTCATTTTTGATCAAGGTGATCAATCTTCATCATGCCAAGCGATTCAATGGCATAACGTAAAAGATAGGTTAGAACTCTTCAAAATTCAAAGGGCTATTTTTCTTTTTCTTATGTTCACATACGAGTAGGTGAACTTTTCGCGGTGGACCACTACACATACTAAGTCCGTACACATCAACATTCGCAAAAAATTGATATAAGTAGGATTTTCCATCAAACAACGTTAATTTTCTACCCCACTAAGCTATGGTTTCAGACAGTAGACGAGGAAATAAAGTCAATGATGTCTGCTTGAGAGCTAAACGTATTGACTTGTCCTTGCTCGACCATGAGCTTCCGGAGACTTTCAACAGAGACCAAAGAAAGCTAGTGCCGATGAACCAACTTCCTGAGTTAATTAGATGGTAAGATCACGCAGCATTACTATGTACCAGGAAAGTATGCAAGAGTAGGGATGATCAAAATGATTCAAACTGAGTTAGATTATTTTTTCGATTACGAGATCACTTTGACCCTTGAATTACAAAAGGTCGGTCTAATTAATTTTTTAAAATGTATATTTTAAATTAAAAATGTAAATCAATCGGCCTTGATTTTATCTTATTGAAACCACTTAATTATAAGCCTATGGTCTCGAGCCCGCCAATTAGTCAATCACGGACATATTTTAGTTAATAGTCGTATAGTAGATATACCGAGTTATCGCTACAAACCCCAAGATATTATTACAGCAAGGGATGAGTTCCCAGTTTTTCTTTCTATCATGCGGGATAGAGCAGTTTGGTAGCTCGCAAGGCTCATAACCTACCATCCCTGCCTCGAACCAATTGGACTTTAGATTAACCTAACTTAATTGGGTCAATAAGCTGTTCAATTTGAACTAAGTAGAACTTCAAACTTAACACAAAAAATTCAAATTCTAATAAGAGATAAAGAGATCAAAATAAACTTGCTTTGATATCAAATGTAAATTGTTAATGTTAATTAAGCAAATAAACCAAAACTAATGATTAAAAGATCTAACTGGTTTAACCATACAAACTTTCAATCCGCCAAATTTTCAGTTCAATTTTAAACTTTTTAGTTCGATTTATTTTAATAACTTTTTTGTTAAAAATCTATCAATTTTCATAAATTAATAAGTTTTTATAAACTAAAATAAATATATATTTTTTATTTAACTAATTTTTAATTAAACTTTAAAATTTTCGATAGATAAGGAAATTATTTTTAAATCATACTTCAAATCATTTAATTTTGTTCAATTTTTAGTCAGTTTAATGACGAGTCGAACCTTTTAAACCTTAAATTTCTTGTATTACCAGATTAACTTTTGGTCCGATTTTTAAAACATTGTCTAAAACACATAATTCTTACAATATGAGCATAAATACATCAAAGAAATTTTTGATGATAGATGATTTAAATGTATAAATTTTTATCTGGTAATGGTAAAGTTAATAATAATAAAATGATTAATTTATATTTTTTATAATTTTAACAGTAGGTTCATCATCAAATATATAGTTTTAATTATTTAATTATTAATATATCAAGACTTAAGTAATATCGAGAATGCCAATATCCAAAATTTAAAACATTATGATTTTTATTAATTCCTCTCAACTTGAAATTATGGATAGTAATGGGCTGATTTATGAGTCAAAATTTAGGTGTTTTTAATAAGTCGGATATGCCTAAGACCTAACTATTCTAAACAAAACGATCGTTTTGCTTACTAAGTTAGGCCTTGGGTTGGCCAGAGCCTGAGTAGCCTAAGCTTATACCTAATTTAAAAAAGACGTTAATTGTTTTTATGAATAAAAGTTTGAGATTTTTTTCTATTCTATGGCTTCTTTCTAAGTTCTTACTCTCCTGAAACTTGATTCTTGAATAATGTAATTTTGATCATACATAAAGGCAAGTGTATTTTATGTTATAAATTTACACTAACACTAACAGAAATCTCACACACTATGTCACACCTCACATCGAATATATATATAGAGAGAGAGAGATATTAAATTCAGAAATTCATTCACTGATAGCATGCCATTTTCATTCTGTTACAACGGATATATCCTGCAATACTTGGAATATTCTAGACTATTATCACGTGAGTTTGAGATGCGTCTATTGCTTCCTACACTGTGCTTTGCTTATTCATAAAATGTCATTTTCAACATCGTTCCTATCTTCTTCTTCACTCGTCCATGCAACTCATGTTTTCGTAACATCCCCTCCGTCTTCAAGAACCACCTTGTCCATCAAGTTGATGTCCGAAAACCTCTTCTGTAGCTCGTAAACCATTCTCACATAGCCTCTTCTCGTGTTCCTCCTTGCCATTGTACGAGTACTTGTGTGGCTGCTCTATTATTTTTCTTCACCATTCTTCTTCCCTAAATGACTACTGGAATTTTTTCCACATCCTTCACTGTAGTGGGCAGTTGACTCGATGTGGATATTCTTGTTGTTGTAAGACCTCTAGGACCAATCGTAGATGCCTCAGACATTGTTGGAGGTTAGTGCTGTAAATTAGAAGATCATAAAAAAAAAACAAGTAAAAATTTTCCAAGGAAGGGTTTAAATACTTCGTTCATAAGGCTTTGAAACGTGAACGGAGCGTTCAAGAGGCCGAACGGCATCACCAGAAATTCGAATTGCCCTTTATGAGTTCTGAAGTCGATTTTATATATGTCTTCTTCCTTCATCCGGATTTGGTGATATCCTGATCGCAAATTCAGCTTTGAGTACCAGCTTGAACCCTTCAGTTCTTCCAACAACGCTTCTATTAGTGGAATCAGAAACTTACTCTTAGTCGTATGTTTGTTTAATTCCCGGTAATCAATATACATCCTCCAACAGTTGTCCTTCTTCCTCACCAGAATCACTGGAGACGCATACAGGCTAATACTCTTACGTATGAAGCCTTGCTCTGACAACTCTTGCATTGCTTTTTCTATTACATCCTTTTGTTCCCCTGAATAACGATATGACCTGATGTTGATGGTCTCCACTCCTGGCTTGAGATGTATTGCATGGTCACATGCTCGTTTTGGTGGCAATCGTTTCAGCTCTAAGAAGATCTCCCCATATTCAACTAGCAGCCCCTCTAACTCATCTCTTATCTGAGCATCATCATTAATTTCCAAATGCTGCATCTGAAATTTGATAAGGTCTGTCAATTGCAACATAAATAGAGCACCTTGGTTAGAATGATCATCTTGTGGAAGCTCTTGCCTGATACTTCTCTAGCCTGCGTTTCTGGTTGTCCCGTTAATTTCACTACCTTGCCTTCCCATTGGAACTCCATGGTACGCCTCTTAAAATTGCACAATACTTTGTCCAAAGTAGCCAGCCACTACACTCCCAACACCATGTCGTAGCCTCATAACTTAATGATTAATGCTTCCTTAGCAAACTGCACCTCTTGCATTTTCCATACAAAGTTTTTGCACACATGCCTGCACTCCAATGTCAATCCTCCTCCTACGGTAATACTTATTGGATCAATGCCGCTTACCTCAACCTTCTCCTTCCGTATCACCTTTTTGTCTAGGAAGTTGTGGGTACTTCCACTGTTTACGAGTATGCATAGAGGTCTCCTTCGGTGACTTCCCACGACCCTGAGTTGCTTGTAATCCGTTTGATTTTTTAAGCCCCACACGACTTCTAGTGAAATGTTAGGATTGAGGGGGGCTCCGTCCTCTGGTTCGTCACTTCCAAGTTCCTCCTCCTCCCGTTCCTCGTCTTACACCATGTATAGTTGAAAATGTTTCTTCCTGCAATGATGTCCTGAGGTGTATTTCTCGTCACACCAAAAACACAATCCCTTCGCTCTCTTTTCATCAAACTCCTTCCTGCTTGTTGTCCTACTGTTACACTGGCCTCTATAATTATTGTTTCGGCTACCTTGACCTCCTAGAGTGGGCAACAATCCTGCCTCTGTATGCTGTTTTGGTAAAGGGGTTGTATGGCTGACTTCTTTGTAAGGGCTTGATCCCCCTCCGACTGCGTTACCCACTTTGCCACCTTTTTCAAAATAAACTGGAACACTGGCTGCCATGATTACTTCTTGTTTACGTGCCCATGTATAAGCTTGATGTAGGGTTTAAGGATCCATCATCTTTCCCGTGAGTCCCAGCTCTGGCTTAAGCTCTTTTAAGAAAAACCCCACCAAATATTCTTTAGGTAATGTTAGTTTATTCGAGTACCTGTCGAATAAGGTGCAATAATCTAGGACCGAACCTTCTTATTGTAGTTCTTGTAAATCTCCTATGGAATCTTCAAAATTGTTCTCATCCAATCATTGTCGTAATAAAGTGGTGAATTCTTCCCATTTCATCTCGTTGATCTACTTCCAATTCTGAATGGTCAACTAATACCATTCTAGTGCTACGCCCTCCATGTGAAGAGATGCAAGCCTTATCTTCACCTCTCTTATTTTAGGAATGCGTAGATAGAATTTTGGTAAACCTTTAGAAGACTGATTTGAGAAGAATGAATTCAACATTTCATTAATTCTCTTCTGGAAGTATTTATACATTTTCTACATTGGTTGTTAACTGTTGTTAACAAACTTTACTAACAAAACTAACTGCTATCTGTCAATAACGTCTTGGTGAATCTCTAGACTTCTAAGACTCCAACATACTCCTCCTATCTTAGGAATCTTGAGAAACACCAACCTTACTCCTTAAATATTCAAACCTCCTTCCTTGCAATGCTTTAGTGAATAGGTCAGCTACTTGCTCTTTTGTTTTGCAATACGCGAGCTTGACTTCTCCTCCTTTCTGGTTATCTCGAAGAAAACAACATTTCATTTTGAAGTGTTTTGTCATACCATGGAAAATTGGATTTAGAGAAATCGCTAAGGCAGCCTTGTTGTCAATCAACACTTCTGTGCTCTCCTCCAGTGTGATACCTAGCTCTTCCATCATCTTCCTTAACCAAATGGTTTGATTTACTGTAGCAGTAGTGGCGATCAACTCTGCTTCTGCTGTCGACTGAGCTACCACGCTCTGTTTCTTCGACCACCATGAAAAACATCCTGAACCTAAGTTGAAGCAATAGCCAGAAGTGCTTTTCATGTCATCAGATGAGCCTCCCCAATCATTGTCCGTGTATCCTCTTATCTTCAAGGTCCCTGTTCGTCTATATTTAAGACTGAAATTGTAGGTTCCCTTCAAATATCTTAGAACCCTCTTAGCTGCCATCATGTGAGTTTCTGTTGGTGTCGCCATGAATCTCGAAAGCATGCTCACTAGAAACTGAATATCTGGTCTTGATGAAGTTATATACATCAGGCTTCCAATGATGCTTCTAAATCTTCCTTCATTAGTGGCCTTGCTTCCATCTTCCTTCTGCAATTTTTCTTTATAGTTCATCGGAGATTTTGCTGGTTTGCATTCCAACATGTGAAATCTCTTGAGCACTTCTCTGATATGCTTCCTTTGGCAAATGGAAATCCCTTTCGGATTTTGATAGATTTCCATTCCTAAGAAATATGTCATTATGCCCATATCTGTCATCTCAAATAAATTCTTTAATTTGAGCTTAACTCCTTCAATCTCCGTGGCATTGTTTCTAGTCAGTAGTAAATCATCATCATAAACACACATGTAAAGAACTCTGTCCTCTTGTTTCCTCATGTAGAGAGTGAGTTCATTCTCACTTCTGAAAAATCCAATCTGTTGTAAGTAGGCTTCTAGCTTATCATACCAAGCTCTTGGAGCTTGTTTCAGCCCATACAATGCTTTCCTTAATCTGTCCACTTTCTCCTCTTTACCTTCAACAACGAAGCCCTCAGGCTGGTCTACATAAATCTCCTCCTTTAGCTCTCCATTCAGAAAAGCTGACTTAACATCTAGCTGATGCACAAGCCATCTTCTTTCAACTGAAATGTTCAAGATGAGTCGAATTGTTTCCAATCTAGCTACTGGTGTAAAGATGTCTAAATAGTCCACTCCATTCACTTGAGAATACCCCGTGACAACTAATCTTGCCTTGACTTTGTTCAAGGTCCCAGCCGGATTTACTTTAGTTTTGTAAACCCACTTTACACCAATAACTTTTCTGTCACCTAATTTCTTCACAAGCTCCGAAGTCTGGTTATTTTCAATCATTCTGGTTTCCTCCACCATTGCAGCTAGCCACTCCTTGCTTTGCTTTGCTTCTTTGAAGCTTACTAATTCACAAAGGGTTAAATTGCAAGTTTGGTAAATACCAGAAAGAAGTCTTGTACCTCTTTTCGGAATGTGATCCACTTGGTCATCAAGATCATCATCTGTTTGCATTTTTGGTTCTGCCTCCTCTTCACTTTCGTGTGAGTTAGCTTCTTCTACTTCATCTGGTTCAGCTTCTGCTTCTATATGTGGTCTATCCTCATCTTCAGACCCTTCTTCTTATGTAGTTTCAGAAAATTGAACTCCACGCAACATCATTTTCTGCACCTGTGAGCTGTCTTCTTCCAGTTTTGACCAATCCCAAACCTCATCTTCTAGGAAGATCACATCTCTACAAGTCTTGACTTCCCTTTTGTTGGGAATCAAAATTCTGTAACCTTTAGTGACTTCGGAGTAACCAATGAAAACTATTGCTGTAGCCTTGGAGTCCAGCTTGTTCCTCTTCTGCTGTGGCACATAGGTGAAGCAAGTAGAGCCAAAGATCTTCAGGTTTTTGAGATTCGGTTTCCTCATGTGCCAAGCTTCATGTGCTATCTTCTTCTCCAAAGCTTTAGTGGGCAGTCTGTTGAGGAGGAACACTGATGTAGCTGCAGCCTCAGCCCAAAGGAACTGAGGTTGAGATTTTTCTTGGAGCAAGCATCTAACCATCTCTATGATGATTCTATTCTTTCTTTCACTCACCCTATTCTGTTGAGATGAATATGACACTGTTAGCTGATGTAAAATACCACTTTCTTGACAGATTTTCTCCATCTTCTGATTTTTGTACTCAGTTCCATTGTCACTTCTCAACTTCTTGATCTTCTGCCCACTCTGATTCTCTACGATACGTTTAAACTTCTGGAAGACTTCAGGTACATCTGTCTTGGATTTTAGGAAGTAGATCCAACAGTACCTTGATTTGTCATCAATGAAAGTGACAAATAATCTGCTACCATTTAGAGATTCAACAGGTAAAGATCCACACACATCAATGTGGACCAATTCAAATAGCTCGGATGCTCTCCAATTGATGTCCTTGAATGGCTCTCTTGCCTTCTTTCCTTATATGCATGTTTGGCAATCTTGAACAAAGGTTTCCCATCAGAAGTTGTAATTGTGCAGAAACCACCTTGAAAGAGGACTGAGTATCCTTTTTCAATCAGTTGGGAAACACTAAGGAGGCTTTGTTCAAGATCTGGAACGTAGAGCACTTCTTCAAGTGTCCTTGGACCCTTCATACTTTCAATCACCACAGCTTCTTTTCCCTTGGCAGAAATCAGTTGTCCATTTCCAATCTTCACTTTGCAAGTGTACTTCTTGTCTAGGTTATTGAAGATGCTCAGATTGCTTGTCACATGGTTTGAGCAGCCAGTCTCCACAACCAACTATCTGCTGAAATCATGGTGTTGTTGCAAGAATCCACAAACAGCTGTTCATCTTCCTTCTTGGCAACAATGTGAGCTTCACCTGAATTCTGCTCTTGCTCCTTGCTTCTACAGAACTTGTTTATGTGTCCGAGCTTCTTGCATTTCCTGCACTTAACATCAGGTTTTCTCCAACATTTATAATGGGGATGATTTGTCTTACCACAATGCTTGCAGGGATCTTTTTGGGACTGAGATGAAGTTGTTGAGATTTCTTGTTTTTCTTGTTTCTTGCTTTCTGAACCGCCTTTGGTCCAGCTTTTCTTCTTTCCTCCTCCATTGTTTTTCTGACTTGCCCTGAGTGCTCCTTCGGTGACTTCAGCATTCTTTAGTGCTCTCCTCTGCTCTTGGGCTTGCAGAAAGCTCATCAACTCTGACAACTTCAAATATGCCATATCTCTGGTATTCTCCAAAGAGATGATCGTTGCTTCGAACTTTTCTAGGAGGGAAATTAACATCTTCTGTACAATCTTTCCAAAAAGTCTGATCTTGTCTGCAAGATCCTGCAATTTTGCGGCATATGTTTTGACATATTCATTCTCTGTCATTTGGAGCTTATCGAAGTCCCTCATCAAGTTAATTACCTTCATGCTCTTCACTCTCTCATCTCCTTTATACTCAGCCTTTAAGAAATCTCATATCTCTTTGACAGTTTTTAAATGCACGATTCTTGTGAATAACGAAGGACTTACTGCTGAGTAGAGGTAAGACTTGACCCTGGCTTTTCTGGTAAGTCTTTCCCTCTGATACTTCATCTGATTTACTGTTGCATTGTCTGCTAATGGATCAACATGATAATCTTCTTCAATTGGCTCCCACAAGTCCAGTCCTTCAAGGTATGTTTGCATCTTTATTGCCCAAATCTGGTATGACTCTCCATCAAATAATGGTGCTTGCATGCTTGGAAATCCTTCCATCGTGGTGTTTGTACTCCTTCTGCCTGCAATAGTTTCTTACTTGAAGAAAGAACTTTCAAGAACCTCTCCATAGACCCCTTAAGATCCTTCAATAAAAGCTTTGATACTACTCTTATTTTATGAATGCGTAGATAGATTTTTGGTAAACCTTTAGAAGACTGATTTGAGAAGAATGAATTCAGCATTTCATTAATTCTCTTCTAGAAGTATTTATACATTTTTTACATTGGCTGTCAACTGCTATTAACAGACTTAACTAACAAAACTAACTGCTAACTGTCAATATCGTCTTGGTGAATCTCTAGACTTCTAAAACTCCAACAATCTCATCAGGTGTTTGATCCATCGTAAAAAACTGTTCGCATCTATAGTTCCAACTCCTCACCCCCGTGCCATTGAATGTCGGGAACTCAGTTTTGTTGGTCCTCAAGTCCCTACTATGACCTCCATCTTCCACACTCTTCACAGAAGTTTATGATCCGTCCTTATCCATCTTCTGCATGAGTTGTTGAAACATGGATTTAAAATCACTAACTTCCATTTCATGTCGTGAGTGAGCCTCCAACATGCTTTTTGATGCTTTCTTCCAGACATTAAACTTCAACCACTCTCGTGCTTTTTGCCATTCCTATTATGAGGAACGCTTGCTCTGGTCCCAAATGTTACGAATTTACGCTCTCATTAACAAAAACCTCACACACTACGTCACACCTCGCACCGAATATATATATTATCTAAACTCTCTATCCAGAAGTTGTCTGGTTATAAAGAATTGACGAGAATAACCCATGTGTGGTCCCTACGTTAAATGAATGATAGCAAATGGAATCTTGCTACTCTTTTTTTCTCTAGTCTCTCCTTTTTCTCCCATTGACTTCAAGTCAAGTCTCCCTAAACACAATTACAAATACGCGTTAATTCCACAGGTGGGTGGCTCATCTTCATGATGTCGACTTCGTCAAGAACAATGAAGACGAAAGAGATCAGAGTTGTTGCTTGACAGTGATCGATGAAAGAAAACAACAGCATTGACAAGGGACGTAACTGAAATTCTTATTACGAGACCGATAGTTGCGTGTTGCTTAGGAAAATAGATGAAAAAGATGGATACTCGAGAAACAGGATATAATCAGAATAACGAGAAGAGATAATTTGACCCGTTACTTACTAGTTTTGGAGCAACGGTTCATGATAATTATACGAGGTTAAACTGTGTCATGTTTGAATTCTCTATAAAAGAGGTTCACAGCCTCTGCAAGCAATATCATGTCCACAGATTGAAATGGTGGGAACAATCAAGTTGTGGGTGGTAACGATAATGGTTATACTTGAAGGTTGGTTCCATGATATTGGCTATGGTTGCTTGGAACACGAAAGACAAGCTCTGTTAGAACTCAGGTCTTCTTTCAATGTTCCTCACGCTCGGTTCCTGTCTTCCTGGGGGATAGAAGCTGACTGTTGTTCTTGGTACAGAGTAAAGTGTGACCAATCTACCAGGCGAGTTATACGGCTCGACCTGTGGTCTGAAACTGATCTTATCTCTGGAGATTGGTATCTAAATGCTTCTTTGTTCCTTCCATTTGAAGAGCTTTCGTATCTCAGTCTAAAAGCCAGCGACATCGTTGGTTGTGTTGAAAATGAAGGTATGTTCCTTAAGAGAGAAGTTTATGTTAATGGCATGTTTTGGGGAACTTGATCATCAGTTGCGTGTAGGTTTGTACAACGTGGATCCAAAAGATAATAATCTGAGTTCGTGGTCATGCAGGTTTCGAGAGACTGTCAAAATTTGGAAACTTGGAGACGCTTGATCTGAGCTTTAACAAGTTCAATAACAGTATCCTACCATCTTTGAGCCATCTTCCATCTTTATTAAGCTTGGACCTATCCAACAACAGATTGAATGGGAAAATTGACCCAAAAGGTGAGCTTTTACATAAAACCGTATGCAGTTCATTCACTCTTTTTGTATATCAATCAGACTTACCAAGTTCTTTCTGTGCAAGATCAGACTTGAACAATCTGACAAGCTTGGAGGAGTTGTATCTGGGATTCAATGAAATCGAAGGATTTAAATCTGATCAGGGTATGCTTCAGTCTATGCACTATATAAAAATAGCTCACCAAGCAATCTTTAATGTACAAGTCTTTGTTATGCAGGCGATGAAGAAACATTAGAGTTGAGCAACTTGGAGTTTCTTGACTTGAGCTACAATCATTTTGATAACAATGTTCTATCATACCTTAGTGGTCTTCCATCCCTCACATCCTTGTATATCAATAACAATCGAATAAAGGGATCAATAGATGTGACAGGTTAGATCACTATGTTCTGAAACTACTGATATTTCTGACATTATTTATTTCAAGTTATAATCTAACTATTTTTTTCTGTTTTATGGCCTAGAAATGGTTGCTTTAAGCCAGTTGCAGGAACTGAATCTAGGAGGGAATGCGATTACCGAATTTGTGGCATCGAGAGGTGGTGCCTTAAGCTTCCTCAATCTTCAGAATTGATCTTATTTTAAGTGTTTATAGCTTACTGAAATGAAGAAGGAAAACGAATTTATTCCTGTCAGGTTTAGGCTAACATTGCTTGATCTCTCTTATCCACTGGCAGATGCAAATAATGGTAGCAACTTGGTTGGTCTTTACCTTGATTCCTTGACAAAAAATGTCACAGAAGTACTTCTGCAATCCTTATCAGAATTCCCAAATCTTGGAACTCTTATTCTGACAAGCAACAACATTGTGCAAGGAGAAATCTCTAATCGAGGTATGAGATTTAAAGCAATTACTTATGCTATTGGAGGAAGTTTTGGCTTCCTGAATTATGTAAGACATCAACATGTTCTGATTGTTCTAGTTTCGTTCTGTTGTACATAGGCTTCCCTTATCTCAAGTACTTGGAAACATTGGACTTGAGTTTCTCAATCCTCCATGACAGTGTTCTGCAAACCATGGAAAAGCTGACTTCTCTTCATAGTTTAAACTTGCGAAATTGCGGACTAATAGGCCATGCACCCCAAAGTAAGTTCTCTAAGTTGCATGATCCCTTTGTTTAGATATTGTGGCTGAAGTTTGGTTAATAACAACTTTTCAGGTTTGTGTGAGTTAAAGCATCTTCAAGAGCTAGACGTTGGTTATAATAATCTCACTGGCATCTTGCCTTTGTGCATGGCAAATTTAACCTCCCTTCAACGATTAGATCTGTCTCATAACAATTTCAGTGGAGATATCTCACCTCTTAAGAGCCTGACTTCCATCCAAAGTTTAAGTCTTTCATTCAACCATTTCCAGATTCCATTGTCCCTCAGCCCATTACTGAACTTATCAACACTCAAGACTTTGGATGTTTCAGGGAATGAAATATACACTGAAACAAAGGAACAGGTTTTGGCCCCAAAGTTTCAGTTGCAAAGCCTTCTATTGTCTGGCTATGGAGGCGGTGGAACATTTCCTAGATTCCTTTATCATCAACACGACCTTCATGAAGTTGATCTCTCACACCTCAAATTGAGGGGAGGATTTCCGCACTGGTTGTTAGAGAACAACAGAGATCTGCAGTTCTTGAGTTTAGTTAACAATTCTCTTTCAGGACCTCTAAAGTTGCCAGTTCAGTCGCAGATGAATTTATCATACTTGCAAATCTCTGATAATGATTTATATGGTCAGATTCCAAAAGAAATCGGACTGCAGTTTCCAAAGTTAAGAACTTTGGAAATGGCAAATAATGGTCTCAATGGTACCATACCCTCCTCTTTCGGCAACATGACCATCTTGCGATTGTTGGATTTGGCCAACAATGCGTTGTCAGGTGAATTACCTGAACAGTTGATTAAAGGTTGTTACTTATTGCAAGACTTGAGACTGTCAAACAACAGTTTGCAGGGTCAAATCTTTCCCAGAAATGCCACATTTACAAACCTGGAGTGGTTCAGATTGGATGGCAATCAATTCACTGGAAGCATTCCAAATAGCTTGTCCAAAAGCTCCTTCCTGATCGTGTTGGATGCTAGTCATAACAATCTTTCTGGTACTGTACCACAATGGCTCAGAAATATGACATATCTAAGAGTCTTAGACCTTTCAAACAACAATATGGTTGGAAGTCTACCACCTGGTTTCTCCCCTCCTAGTATCGAGCAAGTTTACTTGTCGAATAACAGATTTCAAGGATCTCTGAAGAGGGCATTTAATGACTGCTCCAAGCTGATGGCACTAGACCTGAGTCACAATAATTTGACAGGAAGAATACCAAAATGGTTTGCTAACTGTTCTCAGTTGAGCTATCTTATTCTGAAGGATAATAGGTTTGAAGGTGAAATCCCAGTTGAGTTGTGCAAGTTGTATAAGTTAAACCTCATAGATCTTTCTTCTAACAACCTCTGTGGTCATATCCTCGCTTGTTTAAGGTTCAGTGGTAAGTTGGATGACAAGTTCGATGATCTTGCTGATCCTCGTAACACTTCAACACTTGTTCGAGCAGAGTTTACCACGAAGAGCATATCTTATTCTTACATTGGAAAGATTCTTGTCTACATATCAGGACTTGATCTTTCAAGCAATAATTTGACAGGAGAAATTCCCCAAGCACTTGGAAATCTAAGCATGATCAAGGCCTTAAACCTCTCTCATAATAAATTACAGGGACCAATTCCACCAACTTTTTCAAATCTCCAGCAACTCGAAAGCTTGGATCTTTCCTACAACAGGTTGGAGGGGAACATACCTCCTCAGCTCCCTCAGTTACATTATCTTTCTGACTTCAGTGTAGCACACAATAACTTGTCAGGAAGAACACCTGACATGGTTGCACAATTCGCAACATTCGACAAGAGTAGCTACGAGGGAAATCCTTTCCTGTGCGGGCCGCCATTGCCAAACAGTTGTGATGCAGGATCACCATCTCAAAATGCAACCAAGTATCAAGAGGATAATGGTTTTCTTGACAAGAATGCCTTCTATGGAAGCTTTGGTGCATCTTACTTGATGGTACTGTTGGGAATAGCAGCAGTTTTGTACATAAATCCATATTGGAAACAAGTGTGGTTTCACTATGTAGAGGTGGTTATAAACAGCTGCCATTCTTTTGTTGTAGACAATCTTCCTGTGATGCCTAAGTTCAGGTTCTCTTAGTCTTGTGTCTTACTCTTA
>JANVCQ010000231.1:945206-956065 GCA_025531925.1 Erythroxylum plowmanianum
ACGAAACAATTACAGTTAGAAAAGATCCATACTGATAAAAATGGATCAGACATGTTAACTAAGATTCTACCAAAAGGCAAGTTCGAATATTGTCGATCAGTAGCAGGCTTGATAGAGCCCTCCATGTAATCGGGAGGGGGAGATTTGTTGGAGATGGGTCCCTCTCATATGGAGGGACTCCATTCCAACATTGCGGTAGTCCAAGCCGCAATTGCTTTTGTTGAAGCCGCTCGCAGCATTTGTTGAAGAGAAGAAAAAAGATAGCTGCAAGGCAGCTGTCTTCAAGCGATGGAGTGCCTATATAAGGCACTCCTCACTTCACAACACACACAACACACAGAAAATCAGAGAGAGAGAAACCAGAGCGTTGTTTTGCTCTGAAGTTGGGAAATTTATTCCTCAAGGGTTGGTGAGTGACAAAATAGTGAAGTTAGTATTTTTAGGTTGGGAAATACCTTGTGAGCTACTATTTTGATTTTATCTCTGTATATCTACTATTTGTAATAGTGGAAGAAATATTATGAGTTTTGTCCGTGGACGTAGTCCAAAGTTAAGGGTGAACCACATTAAATATTCTGTGTCCATTTTGTTTATTTTATTTTTCCTTTTCACAAAATACACCCGCTGCGCCCAACAAGAAGTGTACGTTAATATCATGTTTTGGGGAACTTGATTATCAGTTGCATGTCAGTTTGTACAACGTGGATCTAAAGGATAATAATTTGAGTTCGTGGTCATGCAGATTTCGGGAGACTGTCAAAACTTGGAAACTTGGAGGCGCTTGATCTGAGCATTAACAAGTTCAATAACAACATCCTACCATCTATGAGCCATCTTCCATCTTTATTATACTTGGACCTATCCAACAACAGATTGAACGGGAAAATTGATCCAAAATGTGAACTTTTACATAAAACCATATGTAGTTCATTCACTCTTTTTGTATATCAATAAGACTTACTGTTGGATGCATTTTCTCATTAGAATGAGTGGCATTTTTTCTTAATTTCTGGATTAATTATTGGACTTTATATATATTTTCCTGCTAAATTGTTTAGTTCACCTGAATTTACATTTATAATTGTTCATGTTTAATTTGTTGAAAATGCACTTGATTTTAGTTATAAAGAACCACAACAACTCAAGGCAAAACAAAGGAGAAAATGCAGCATTAAGAGCTGTCCAAAACGTGGAAAAAAGGAAGCATAGGAGCATTAAACGACAACCAAAGGAGATCCACGCAGGTGGAGAGACCCACCAAACATCAGCTACAGTGGAGGCACGAAAAGAGGAAGTTCCACGCACCACTAAGAGCCACAGTAAATGAAAGAAACGCAGCACATAAGGAGGGCCATGCCAAGGCAGAAAAAGAGCTGGAAAAACCAAGAAGGAGCCCCACCACGCACACCAGTTAGAGACGCACATCTGGAGAAATTAAATAAAAGCTAGCTACATCACCACACCACTAGCAGGAGACGTGAACGGCTAGAGAAGAGACCCATCAACAGCAAACATTCCACGCAAAAAGCAGAAGAGGAGAGCTGGAAAGAAAAAAGAGAGGAGATGAGGTGTTGTCTAAAAAAACAGAGAAGAAAAGTTCCGTATAATAGAGGAGCAGGAGAAAAATAAAAGGGGGCTGAAGCTGCGTGGACTGGAGTAGGTGAAGGGAAGTGGGTGGACTGGAAGAAGCTGAAACATAGAAGGATTGGAGGAAAATAGCGTGGACTAAGAGGAGAGCAGTGGATGGAGATAAAAATAGAAGAGTTGAGGGTGTGCGTGAACAGAAAATAAGGAGGAAATAACGTGAGTTGCTGAGTGTGAGTGAACTGAAGGAAAAAAAAAGAAGAGAGTGTGCATGGACTGGAGAAAAATAAAAGGAGACAAACGTGAGCTGCTGAAGTTGCGTGACTGGAGAAAATAGAAGAGAGGAGTGCGTGGACTGATTTGTGTGTGAACTAAGAAGCAGAAAAAATCAAAGGAAAAATAGAAGAGCTAGAGGAGCTCCAAACCAAATCAACGCTACACCTGAAGAAAATCACGCATGAGAGGAGAGTCCAACTAGAGGAGTTCTTTACAACTAAACTCAAGCGCATTTCCTACAAATTAAACAAGACAATTATAAATGCAAATTCAGGCAAACCAAGCTATTTAGCAAGAAAATATATATATAACCCAACAATTAATCCAGAAATTAAGGGAAAATGCCATTAATTCTAATGATAAAAATGTCTTCAACACCTACATCACTTCTTAAGTGGAAAACACCTTATGAGGTTTTATATGGGTATCCACCTAAGTATGATCAATTGAAATCTTTTGGATGTCTTTGTTTTGCAGCAAATGTCAAGCCCTATAAGGCTAAGTTTGATCCAAGAGCTTACAAGTGTGTTTTCTTGGGGTATAGTCATGGGCAAAAGGGCTATAAATTGTTTGATATAGATTCCCATTCTATTTTGGTTTCTAGGGATGTTGTTTTTCATGAACATACCTATCCTTATAAATCTTGTTCTAATCCCACACCAGATATTCCATTACCTTTGGTTTCTATTGATCAGTCTTTTGGTTTTTTGGATGAGTTGTCCTTTGAGTATCATTGTTCACCTCTTAATTCATCTGTTTCTCCTACTGCTTCACCTTCCACTGAATCTTTACCATCTTCTTCTTCTGCCATTCCAGTTGTTTCTGTTCCTGAATTACGTAGGAGTACTAGAGTATCTCATAAACCAGCATAGCTTAGTGATTTTGTCTCAAATGCAACTACTCACCATTCTTTGCTTTCTTCTTCTTCTTATCCTTTTGGTTGTGCTTCTTCAGCTCATTCTCTTAATACTTTTCCTTTTATACCCACTCCACATCTTTCCTCCACTTACATGGCCTTTTTAGCAAATGTCTCTAATATTCATGAACCTCAATCTTATCATCAGTCTAAGTATCATGACCATTGAGTTCAAGCTATGTAGCAGAAGTTGGCTGCACTTGAATCCAATGACACTTGGATTTTGACTTCCTTACCAACTGGTAAGAAGGCCATTGGCTCTAGATGGGTTTATAGGAGAAGCTTAAGCCTAATGGGTCTGTTGATCGATATAAGGCTCGGTTAATAACCAAGGGTTATAATCAGATTGAGGGCATTGATTTTACTGAGAGTTTTTCTCCAGTTGCTAAAACAGTCACTGTGAGGGTATTGTTAGCTGTTGCAGCTCGGTTTTCTTGGCCTATACATCATTTAGATGTTAATAATGCTTTTTTACATGGCTTCCTAGATGAGGAAGTGTATATGGTGCCTCGGGATGGGGATTCTAAGGCTGGCCCACATGAGGTTTGCAAGTTAAAACGGTCTTTGTATGGCTTGAAGCAAGCCTCCCATCAATGGAATTGTGAGTTTACTAAGCATTTGCTTTCCTATGGTTTTATGCAGTCCCCACATGATCATTGCTTTTTTGTTAAATCATCTGGTTCTACTTTTGTTGCTCTTCTTATATATGTGGATGATATTTTGCTGACTGGTCCTTCTGAAGTTGTTTAGGGGGATGTTACACAATTTTTGAATTTTGTGTTTACTCTTAAAGATCTTGGTTCTGTTAAGTATTTCCTGGGCTTGGAAATAACTCGATCTTCTTCTGGTTTATATGTGAATCAGCGAAAGTATGTATTGGATCTGTTGATTGAGTCCGGATTGACTGGTGCAAAACCAGTTTCTACACCCTTGCCAAAAGGTTTGAAACTTACTGCTGATTCTGGTTCTTTGCTGGAGGATTGTGGGTGGTATCGTCACTTGATTGGTAGACTTTTGTATTTGGGTTTTACAAGGCTTGACATTATCTTTGCTGTCCAACAGTTGAGTCAGTTTGTTACTGCTCCTTGTCAAAGTCATTGGCATGCAACTCTTCATTTGCTGAAATATTTGAAGGGTTGTCCTTCTAAGGGATTGTTTTTTCCTGCATCTTCTACTTCTGCTGCCTCTTCTCCTTGTTCTGTGGTTACTTATTGTGATGCTGATTGGGGCTCTTGTTTAACTACTCGGCGGTCTATTTCTGGGTTTTGTGTGTTTTTGGGTTCTTCTTTAGTCTTTTGGAAGACTAAAAAACAACCCACCGTCTCTCGTTCTTCTGCTGAAGCGGAGTATCAGAGTATGGCCTCTACTGTGTGTGAATTATTATGACTTTCTTATATGTTACATGATTTGCGGATTTCTTTTATCTCTCCTATTCCTTTATGGTGTGATAATAAAGCTGCTCTTCATATTACCGCTAATTCGGTCTTTCATGAGCGCACTAAGCATCTTGACATTGATTGTCATGTGGTTCGTGATCAATATAAATTGGGTTTTGTTGCTCCTGCTCATGTTTCTTCTAAGGCTCAGTTGGCAGATTTGTTCACCAAGGTGTTGTCCGCTCCTTTGTTTGATTCTTTGTTGTCCAAGTTGGGTTTGGTTGATGTCCACCAAACTTCAACTTGAGGGGGGGATGATAAGCTATCTGTACTGTTGTTGTTTTATTTAAATGAATATGGTGTCGTTTCTTGTATGTGTTTTGTTTTGTTTGTACAGCTGTTAGTCATCTAGCGTTGTTTTACTGTTTTTGTATATAGAAAAATCTGACCATTGAGTAAAAAGACACTTACAGCTGAATAAAAATATGGTCAATTCTATTTACCATGTTTTCTTTGGAAGCATCGGTTTCAGGGGAACATACCTCCTCAGCTCCCTCAATTACATTATCTTTCTGACTTCAGTGTAGCACACAATAACTTGTCAGGAAGAACATCTGACATGGTTGCACAATTCGCAACATTCGACAAGAGTAGCTACGAGGGAAATCCTTTCCTTGCGGACCGCCGTTGCCAAACAGTTGTGATGCCGGATCACCATCTCAAAATGCAACCAAGTATCAAGAGGTTCAATGGCATAACGTGAAAGATAGGCTAGAACTCTTCAAAATTCAAATGGCTATTTTTCTTTTCCTTATGTTCACATACGAGCAGGTGAACTTTTCACGGTGGACCACTACACATACTTAGTCCGTATACATCCACATTCGCAAAAAAGAATTGATATAATTTTATTTATTATCTCTTGTTATATCATCAAGAGATAATAATTAATCAGAAACAGTATCTCTGTTATGTAACGTATTATTGGATCTCTTTAAACTCCACTTTTTGTAGTGACCTCTACTAGGTATTATTATTGTTGTTTAAAAGAAAAATGTTGAAAAGACCTACGATCCTAATTTGTATAATATACTTTACTTATATCCTAATTTGCTAAAGTTTCCCGTTAAATGGCCATGTCTTCATAAAGCTCTAATAAATTTATATGATAATTGATCACTTCTTCTTAATTCTTGAAAGATCTACTTTTCTTAGAATCACTAATTATAATGTTTTCTTATCTTTTTTTTTTTGAGGTATTAGGGTACTTCCTTTTAATATGTTTAAACTACCTAAGTCTTATCTCCTTTAATTTACCACAATATATTTTTAATAAAGAAAAATAAAAAATAAACTAACCATCCATTTATTATTATTATTATTATTATTATTATTATTATTATTATTATTATTATTATTATTATTATTATTATTATTATCTAAAACAACTCTAAAATTGTAAATTTTAAATTGTTACATAATGTTTAATATGAATGGACTCATCTTATTTGGCAGAGGAGGTTAAAAAAATTAACAATAAGAGTTAATGGTAGGCTAAATTTGCAATAAATTAAAATTTTTTTGTACTTCTAATTAATATTGAAAAATTGAATAAATTTCTGAATATAAATTAAATAAAATTTATCTTAAAAACACAAAATTTTCAGTAGTAGAGATGATAATTGTCATTTCGTTTTATTATTAAATAAAATTTAAAATAAATAAATTTTGATTTAATAATAAAATATATTTAATATAAATATTAATTTATAAACAAATATTAATTTATCAATTATTTATTTTAATATAATAAAATAATTTTTATTGACAAATATTATAAAAGATATTAAAATAATTTTAATTAATTAAAAATATTATCTTTAAATTTTATCTAATACATCATTATTATCAAAAATAAAAATATAATTATACTGACAATAACAAGCAAATAAGTTTTATTTTTATTTTAAAAATAAAAATAAAAATAAAAATTATAGCACAAAATATTTTATTAGATTGTTATAATGAAATAAGAATTGTTATTAAAATAATTTGCATTGATACTAAAATAAATTTATTTTAAAATTGATTAAATTCAAGTATTTTAATTTACAATTCCAGCTTTAGCCGATATAAGATGTAAACAAAATAAAATAAATGTTAAAAAAGTGTCAGAGCAAGTCGTTAGTAATTCTATTATAATGGAGTTAAATTTTAATGTTTTTTAAAAGTTAGGGTCCTAAGTCTTCTGTTTAAAATGTCAGGATTAAATTTGTCCAATAATGTTAAACTTATGATTAAAATTGATCCTTTTATCAAAAATTTTGTAAATTCTCATTTTGTTACGTCAATAATGATTGTTTAATATGAAGGACTTATCTTATTTAGAAAATTAACAATAAGAGTTAATGGTAGGCTAAATTTGCAATAAATTAAAATTTTTGTGCTTCTAATTAATATTAAAAAATTGAATAAATTTTGGAATATAAAATATTATTTATCTTTAAAAACACAAAATTTTCATTAGCAGATGATAATTGTCATTTCGTTCTCTGTAGTGCCTTTCGATTACCTACCATTAGAAACTCAGTTAGTCAATTTAAGAACTAAAATGTTAGAGTAAGAGGAGACTAAAGCAAAGGCAAAACTGAAACTATATTTTATTTCATTCATAAAATTAATTGCAAGTACAATGACACTTTATATAGTACTAAAACCATAACTGACTTTACTAAAAAACTGGAAGCACAATACCATGATTACCATTTTAAGTAAACGACCCTAAAACAACTCCAACAAACTTATACTTTAAACACAAATGCTCCTAAATAATAGCTAAATTATTTTGAATCATTCTCAACATAAAAATGACTGCAAGGACTAAGATTTTCCATCAAACAACGTTAATTTTCTACCCCCTAAGCAATGCTTTCAGATAGTAGATGAGGAAATGAATGGTAGCAATGTGAACCTTGCTACTCATTTTTCTCTCATTCACTTCAAGTCAAGTCTCCCAAAACCAAATTACAAGCACGAGTTAATTCCACAGGTGGGTGGCTCATCTTCATGATCTTGACTTCGTCAAGAACCATGGAGACGAAAGAGATCAGAGTTGTTGCTTGACAGTGATCGATGAAAGAAAACAACAGCATCGTCAAGAACCATGGAGACGAAAGAGATCAGAGTTGTTGCTTGACAGTGATCGATGAAAGAAAACAACAGCATTGACAAGGGACGTAACTGAAATTCTTCTTATGAGACTGATCGTTGCTTGCTGCTCAGGACAATAGATCACCAGTTTCTTTACCTTGTTCATACTTTACTTCATAGACATTCATCCATTCAACAAGTGAGACCTACGGAAAATAAAAGGATGGATACTCGTGAAATATGATATAAATAGAATAATGAGAACAGGTAATTTGACTCATTACTTAGTAGTTTTGAAGCAACGACTGATAATAATAATACGAGGCTAGACTGTGCATAGGAAAAAATTATATCGTAATAATTCATAAATAGTTGAAAATGATAATAAATTTTAATGTTTCAAATTTTAATTCAATGTTAAAATTTCTTAATTCATTAATCAACTCTTTATAATTTAATAATTTAGTTTAAAATGTTACTTTTGTTAATATTCTAACTAATATTTTAAAAATTAGACTGAAGTTAAACTTATAAGATGAAGTGACTATTTAGATAGGCTTTTGGGAGGTTATTAAATACTTTTCTCTGCCACAAAATGTTTAAAAGGTTAAATTAGTATTAGACTATTATAAAACTAAATTAAAAATTAAATAAAATTGTATAATTTAAATATGTTTAAAAGAGTTTGTCTTTATTTATCGAAAAATTTGTAGTTTATTTGAAAAAGAAAACTGTTAAATGAAAATTACTTAGTTTAATTTTGAAGCAGCGACTTATAATGATTGTACGAGGTTAGAATGTGCATAGAAAAAGACTATTTCGTAATAATTCATAAATAGTTGAAAATGATAATAAATTTTAATGTTTCAATTTTTAATTCAGTGTTAAAATTTCTTAATTCATTAATCAACTCTTTATAATTTTAATAATTTAGTTTAAAATGTTAGTTTTGTTAATATTCTAACTAATATTTTAAAATTAGACTGAAGTTAAACTTGTAAAATGAAGTGACTATTTAGCTAGGTTTTTGGGAGGTCATTAGATACTTTTCTCCACCACAAAAAGTTTATTAAAAGGTTAAATCAGTATTAGAATATTATAAAAATAAATTAAAAATCAAATAAAATTGTAGAATTTAAATATGTTTAAAAGAGATTGTCTTTATTTATCGAAAATTTTATAATTTAATTAAAAAAGAAGATTGTTAAATAAAAATTACTTAGTTTATTTTAATTTATAAAATATGTTTAGTTTATAAAAGATCGATTGACTAATTAATAAATTGATTGATTTTTAATAACAAAAACTATTAATTTGAAAAGTCGAAAACTCAACGAGCAAAGATTTTATAGACTTCACTTCTTAGTAATTGATTTTTACAGATTTCCTGGGTCATGTTGAAAAGAGGTTAACAGCATCTGCAAGCAATATATTGTCCACAGAAACACAAGTGACTAATAACAACTAGGGTTGAAATGGTGAGAACAATCAAGTTTTGGGTGGTGACCATAATGGTTATACTTGAAGATTGGTTCCATGATATTGGTTATTCATAAAATTAACAATAAGAGTTCATGGTAGGCTAAATTTGCAATAAATTAAAATTTTTGTACTTCTAATTAATATTAAAAAATTGAATAAATTTCTGAATATAAGATATTATTTATCTTAAAAAACACAAAATTTTTATTAGTAGAGATGATAATTTTCATTTTGCTCTATGCAATCTCTTTAGAAAGATGTGGCTCCCTAGGGGTGGTAAATTGGTGGAGTAGAGGGATATGATGCCAAAAAATACTTTGTTTGATTTTCCACGCTCTCTTGTTTGAGCCTGTCGTATAGAGCTTGCCTAATACGGAGTACCCGATTGACATGATTGGCAGGCTATTAAGTTAATTTGGAAATTTATCGAATGCACATTAAAAGGGTAACGACTGTGAATTCCTATGTTTCAAAAAAAATGAACATGTTTAAATGAAATATAGAGACTCTAATAACCAAATGTTTACGATGTATGTATATAGAAAATTAAAAATTACAACTTTTCTTTTTTGACTTGTTAATCATTTAATTTTAATCAAATTTGCGAAATTGAAACTCAGTTAGTCAATTTAAGGACTAAAATGACTGCAAGTACTAAGATTTTCCATCAAACAACGTTAATTTTGTACCCCCTAAGCAATGCTTTCAGATAGTAGATGAGGAAATGAATGGTAGCAATGTGAATCTTGCGACTCATTTTTCTCTCATTCACTTCAAGTCAAGTCTCCCAAAACCAAATTACAAGCACGCATTAATTCCACAGGTGGGTGGCTCATCTTCATGATCTTGACTTCGTCAAGAACAATGAAGACGAAAGGGATCAGAGTTGTTGCTTGACAGTGATCGATGAAAGGAAACAACAGCATCGTCAAGAACCAGGGAGACGAAAGAGATCAGAGTTGTTGCTTGACAGTGATCGATGAAAGAAAACAACAGCATTGACAAGGGACGTACCTGAAATTCTTCTCATGAGACTGATCGTTGCTTGTTGCTTAGGAGAATAGATCACCAGTTTCTTTACCTTGTTCATATTTTATTTCATAGACATTCATCAATTCAATAAGTGAGACCTACAGAGAACAGAAAGATAGATACTCATGAAATATGATATAAGCAGAATGATGAGAACAGATAATTTAACCCATTACTTAGTAGTTTTGAAGTAACGACTTATAATGATTGTACGAGGCTAGACTATGCATAGGAAAAAACTATACCGTAATAATTCATAAATAGTTGAAAATGATAATAAATTTTAATGTTTCAAAATTTAATTCAATGTTAAAATTTCTTAATTCATTAATCAACTCTTTATAATTTAATAATTTAGTTTAAAATGTTACTTTTGTTAATATTCTAACTAATATTTTAAAAATTAGACTGAAGTTAAACTTGTAAGAAGAAGTGACTATTTAGATAGGCTTTTGGGAGGTTATTAAGTACTTTTCTCTGCCACAAAAGGATTAAAAGGTTAAATCAGTATTAGATCATTATAAAATTAAATTAAAAATTAAATAAAATTGTAGAATTTAAATATGTTTAAAAGAGTTTGTCTTTATTTATCGAAAAATTTGTAGTTTAATTAAAAAAGAAAACTATTAAATGAAAATTACTTAGTTTTGAAACAGCGACTTATAATGATTGTACGAGGTTAGAATATGTATAGAAAAAGACTATATCGTAATAATTCATAAATAGTTGAAAATGATAATAAATTTTAATGTTTCAAATTTTAATTTAGTGTTAAAATTTCTTAATTCATTAATCAACTCTTTATAATTTTAATAATTTAGTTTAAAATGTTAGTTTTGTTAATATGTAAATCAATTATAGGATCGAATGATTTTGCGTACCTGTATCCATGATTGCTTTTGTTTCTGTAAGACGTTGATTTATTTCCTCTCGTCTTCTTTCTTTAAAAAATTCTTCAATGGTTCAGAATCAGTTTTTAGAAATCGTTATGATGCAATAAGTTGTTTCAATTTATATAGCATCTCCAATGGACATGTCCTTTG
>JANVCQ010000231.1:973152-989578 GCA_025531925.1 Erythroxylum plowmanianum
ACCCTACCTGATGATTTTTCTCCAAGCCCCATGGCTTCCATATCTTCAATTGCAAGCTTGGATGGCCCTCCATCATCTATTCCGCAGCAGCCGTGTGAGATCTTGTGCTGCCAGTGTCGTCCGTATTTAATTTGACTCACCCCTCTATTGGTTTAGTCCAGCCCACAATTGTATCCAAAAGCATGCCCTAGGCCTGAAAAACTCGATTTTCCATCGAATGAGCCCTAAGGATCCAAGCAGCATAATCCATGACAATTCGAGCTCCTGTCAGCAACCAAAGAAAGTTGATGTCAAAGATACTTTCGTTCTTCCATTTCGAAAAAAACCAGCAAGCGACGCCAAAAATGAGAGCCCATGCGATCTGATTAAAGGGGAGATGCTGACGGAGGTTGCTAAAATCCCACATCTCCTCGTCAAGGTGGAAAAATTCCCTATTTGTAAATTCAGATGGGAATTGATGCCAAAAAGAGATTACTCAATGACAATCCCGAAGGGCGTGGAGAGTTGACTCTTTCTGACCACAGAACTGGCAACTGTTGTCCCCTATTAAATGACGCACCACCCGCTGATGGTTTGTTAATAATTCCCTTTTAGCCAACAACTAAAAGAAAGACCGAATCCTCTAAGATCCGGCTCATTTCCAAATGACTTCCCATAGCTTGCTAAACTCCTTTGTGTTGATTTGTTCGATGAGTTCATAGGCAGAGGCCACTGTAAACTTCATGGGGTATGTGGGACCCCATCCCAATTGATCATTCCCCTAGTCATTGCCATTCAAGCGCATTGATGCAATCATCATATAAATTGTGGAGGGAAGATATTTTTGGAAACGATTCCAGTACCAATCTCCACCATCACTCATACCCTTTTTTAATAAAGAGGGAAGAAAACAAATTACACGACGAGTTTAGGAAAACAGATCCCCGACATATTCTCTAAAAGGAGAACATGACACTTAATAGGTGTAGTATCAAAATAAGTGGTTCCTACATCAAAATGCTTTGCATAGTTCACTAGCCAATTAGTACATCTGTTACTCTCATAATAGATATAACGATGTACAACAGTCATATCTATCATAGAAAAAGAGCACCAATTACCATTGAAAAAGTTAAAAAAAAACATTTGGTGGCTTTTAGGCGACGTTTGATTCCAATACAACCACCTTATCAGTGCATATTGAAGAATATTTATTAATGTTTAGTTTATACCTTTTTTATATTTAAATTACAATTATATTATATTACAAGTTTACAATTAAGAATAATTTCATATATTACTAATTTATAATTTATTTTAATGCAGTATAAGAAATTGGTACAAATACTTTAGATGAAAGCGTAGTTTACGAATCTTTAAATAATGTTGGAGAATTTGAAACTTTTGATGATGATGAGATGCGACCGCCTTCATAAATACAATTTTGATTTGTATCATTATTTTAATATTTATATTAGACTCATATTTATTTATTATTAATTCATTATATAATAATAGATATTGGTGTATTTTTTATTTCAATAAAATATTTTATTTTTACTTATTCTTATAAGTTCTACTTCTTATTTATTATATACCGATTTTATAGCGGTTCACTACCGGTTGAACCTCTAAACCTTAAACCTTTCCTTAAACCGATTCGATATCCGGTCCAATTTTTAAAACATTGGTTAATTCTGATTTTTTTATTTTAGGTTTTGAATTGAATTTGAGTTTTCTAACTTAATATTCAAAATTTTTAAATAAAATATCTTTTTAATATTTAAGATTAAAATATATTCAATCAAGTTTAATTAAGACCCTCCAAATTTCAAGTTAGATTTGAGCTTGAATGGGCCCAAACTTAGCCCAACCCATTGCACTAAACACTAATCAATTTATGATAATAAAGTTAACTTAGGCATTAAGATTTATGAAAAAGAATGATTATGGAGGTGTTTGACAAACAATTTATCAGCTGATTTTTAGCTTATTGACTAAAAGTTGGCTTTTTGACCATCGTAAAAAGTTATTTATATATTTAATGAATAGCTTATTAGTTAGCTTATTTAGCCCTAATAAGTTCATTTCTAAAAACTCCATAAGAATAGCTTTTTGAATGAAAAAGAGGAGCATGTTTGCAAGTCTTGAAAGTGCATGAAGTGGGCATATGGAGAGGAGAGAGGGACAACATATTAAGGATTGAATTTCATATTTTTCCTCTCTCATTTTCTTTCCACTTTATCTTCTTCATCTCATCATTTTGCACGTAAGGAATCAAGCTAATCTTAGGTAGAAATCAAGGTAAAAGTTAGTGGTTTTCTTTTCATCTTTATCTTTTCTTACTTTGCTTATGAATAATTGAAATTATAAGGTTGGAATTCGGATTGAGATATGTATTTGTGGCGTTTCTACTTGGTGGATCAAGCAAAATCAAAGAAGAAAGGAAGAAAAGGCATTAGAAAAACTACTTGGCCAATTTTAAGGATTGGGATTATAGTTAATTTAATTTTTCTTTATATGTAAGTTTGAAGGGATGCAAAGATTCATTTGGATATGGAATTGTTTTTGGTGCTTTGGAAATTAGAGACATAGGAGGAAAAATTCCAAATTACTCATAACCTAAATCGAACATTTACTATATGATATTATGGAACAAGTAGAGATATGAATGGCGAGTGTCTGCCACAATTGTGATACAACATCTAAATCTTCTATCACGATCGTGACATGGGTATCATGATCTTGACCCAGTAGCGAACTCTTCTATCATGACCATGATCTTGTTTTTGTTTCCGATTTTTACCGTATCTTAATCAAACTTTTTTAAATGTTTATAAAACTTTTCAAACACCAAGAAATAAATGAAATAGGACTTGCCACCTGTGAATTGGATAATTAAACATTGGAATTTTAGAGTGAACATAGTGCGTGCTAAAGACAATTTACATGTACATAGATGATTTGTATGTAGATTTATTGCTCATATGTGTGTAATATGCACTTTAATACAAAATTTAAGACTTCAAGTGAATATCATATGATGAATTATGAAATGGGCAAATGGTTAAAAAAAAAGTTACATTGCCTACTTTATTGTCTTGGTGGGGATAGATAGGCATGCCTATAAGATTACAGTGTAGCTATTATAGTTTGACACCAATGGTGTTTTTATTTCAAAATTATAGTATCTTCACAATTTGATGCCTTCAGGTATCTACAGTTTGATATTTTTAGATATCTACAATTTTGATATCTTCGGATATCCACAGCTTTTGTTATCCACACTTACGGGAATGTGCAGACCTAATGGTTATAAATAAGAAACATAAAATGACAATATAAATAATTGGTATTGATGAGCATCTACATTTGTATTGATAATTTGTATCAATGAACATTGAATATCAATGTTTGACTTATAAATGTGAATTTACGGTATATAAATAACATATCAAAGCATGTTTGCATTATATACTTTGATTAAGTATGCAATCACTATTTATATGAGTTGTGATATTTATGAATGTGTATGCTTGGTGGATGACTGCTATGAGTAGTCATCCAAACTAAGTATTTCCACACTAAGCTTTCAAGTTTAGTACGAGTATTAATCTATGTAAGTCCATGTACCAAGGCTAGCCGCTAGGAGTAAAAGTACCTTTGGAATTTGTTTTTTTTTTGGTTAAAAATGATTGTATATGTAATGAAGGAAATTATAATGTTTTTTTTAGATTATCTTGTAAATGTAAAGATGTAATACTACTTTTCAATGATAATGTTAAGTGATATAAAACTTTGTAATATGCATATATATAGCATTGAATAGAAAAATGAGTGATGAAAGTCCCTATGAATGAATTGAAAAATATACCATGACTGTTTGCATAGAAAATTGATTGTCATTGTAGGTTCGGTATAGGAGGTGTTATAGGTACTGTACGTTTCGGTCAGTACTAACCAGTACGAGCTAATATTCATATCCTTGGATTGAGTTTTGAGGTGATTTAAATTTTTTAAATATATTTTTAGGCTTTTAAATGAATTTAAGTTCAAATTTACTTTAAAATTTTTAAATAAAATGATGTTTTAATTTTTAAAATTTAAAAATATATTTAATCGGACTTGATCTAAGCCTATCAAATTACTTAGCCTAGCCCATTGTGCTAAACATTTATGATTTTTTTTTGGGTCAAACCTTATAAAGGTAAATTAGGAATTAAGATTTATGAAAAAGAAGCGCTCTTAGTTTGCCTTATGATTAGCTCTATGTCGTGACCTGTTCCAATATTAAGTACCTTGTGGTAATAAATTTCTTGGAAGCATCACTTGTGATTAAGAATGTTTTGAGTTAAACTTGAGTTGATTCGAAATTAATATGGTTGTATTTTTTCGAGTTTACTTGATAAAAAATTAATAAAGTCGCATTTTTTTAGTGAATTTCAAGTGTTTAACATAAAATAACAAAAACAACAATATCCAATAGAAATTTAGTAGAGATGCAGAATCTGAAAAGGTCCAGTAGTACGTAGTCTTATCTTTGATTAGTAGAGAGACTGTAAGTGTTTAACATAAAATATGAGCCAAATCCAACTCTTATTAATTTATTTTAACTGTCGTTTGTTAACAAATTTAAAGAAAATAACTTTTCAATGAGAATAAAACATAAAACAATTTTTTCAGCTTGTAAGTTAACATTGATTTGCAAGTGATTTATGCTAACGATTAATAATGCAAGTATCAGAAATTATTATTATTTATAAATTTATTTAACAAGTTAGAAGATAAAAAATAAAAACAATTAAGTAAAAATCTGCTGATATAAAAAGTTTGGAGAGATCTAACAATACACAACTTTATCTTTAACTAAAGAGAGTTTTTTTAAAAAACAAAGTTAGAAGATAAAATATACCACAAACGGAAGTGCGATTTAGAAAATAGAAATATCCTAATATTGAATTTCTTTTGCTCTTCCACGAATGTTCCCGTTGAAGAATATAATATTAGGCTTATTAATGGTTTTGAAGATGACCATGTTATATTTCAAATTTTAAATTTGATTTTTTTTATTGTAACGACATAATTCTTAAGAAGAAATAAAATTATAAAATAAATGCTTCATTATTTTCTTTTTGAATTTACCATATTTATTTTATAAAACTCTACAAGGATTCTGCTAATTATATATTTCATCAATCGACTCCAGGTTTGCTAATCATAATTTTTAAGTTTGGTTAATTACGATAAATTAATCTTGATTACGTTAAAATAAATTAAGTTTAGATTCAAATATATAAATTGAATTAAGTTCAAATTTAAATTTTAAAATTGATCAGATTTATTATAAATCTTATTATAAAGATACTTATAAATTGAAGTTTTTAATTATTAATAGTGGGTTATCATATTTAATAATTTGTTTTTAATATTGATACTCGGTGCAATAATTGAATTTGGTTCGAATTATGTTAAATAAATTTCATAAAAGTTCTCTGTAAAGAATATCAAATGAGACAAAATTCTTCAAATTTAATATTTTCTAAAAATTAAATTCAAACTTCACCTAAAATTTATTTAATTTAAACTTCATCTGTTGAATTTGGATTCTGTTCATTGGAATCAAAATATGAATTTATCATCATCATCATCATCACCCAGTCTGGAATCAAAATATGAATTATTTTCTAATAAATTGAAATTTAACAAAGCATTGGCAATATTATATAAAAAGAACAGGTACATGAGAAACCCTTTGACAAGTAAGCAGGGTTTCTGTTTATTTACATCTGATCACGATCTATAGCACACACAGTCAAGTATCATAAGAGCATGTAGGACGTTCCAATGGAGTTGGAACCACGTTCTTCATGCCCAACAAGCAAAGCAATAGAAACTTTGTTATAGTTTAACTAGATAACACCCTCGTAGGTTCCTGGATATAGTCCTGAAGCTTCAGATAATCAGGGGTGACAGTGGCGGCGGCGGCGGAAGAGATGGTATAGGTGGTGATGATGATGAAGGTGATGGTGAGGACGAGGAGGGCCTGGTGGAGGAGGGCGAGAAGGATGGCAGTGATGGCGAGGTGCAGGTGGCGGTGCATGCGGAGGAGGTGGCCCCGGGCGTAGCAAGCCACGGCAGTTGCCATCATGAAGTGGTGGTGGCGGATAACGCATCTTCTTAATTTCCTTCTTCTCCTTGCTTCTTGTTATGCAGTGCTTTAGAGAAGTCTAGCTCGTGTATATATATATATATACAGTAGCAGCTACGAAGTATCCTTAAAGGCGAAGTTAAGTGTTCGTCAAGTTTTTCACAGCTACAAGTCAAAATTTCAGCCACACGTAGGCTTGCCGACCCGACTCATATTCAACATATTCGATTTGAGTTAATTAAATTTTAGGTTAATTTCTATTTTTTTATTTTAGGTTTTGAATTGAGGCACTCAGGAGTTGCTAATGGGAGATGCAACCGCAGCACATGTACCATGAAGGAACCAATGTGTGGATAATCTGGCTACTCTCGCACTTCGAACCAATCCAGGCATACATTACCTTTAGAAGTCACCAATGTTAGTAGTGGAGCTCTTTCACCGGGATAAGCAAGGAACTTTGTATTGCAGAGTAATGCACTAGTTAGTTTTTTATTTGGATTTTGAGTTCTCCTTTGTAAATTAAAAAAAAAAGTTAACTTAGGCATTAAGATTTATGAAAAATTAGAATGATTATATCTATCTGTCACAATCTTAAGTGTCCTGTGTGGTAAGTTTCTTGGAAGCGTCAGATGTGATTAAGAATGCTTTGAGTTCTATCTGACTTGATTCGCGAGATTAATAAAATCGCATTTTTTTTTCAAGTTTTGGCTTGGTTCATTTGGTCTAGTGCGACTGAGTTCAACATAGTCAATCTGAGTGGTTGAGCAATATTATAAATATCGTCCTAATTTTAGTATTGGATTGGACTCTTGTAAGATATTATCTTGGTATTGATTAATACAAAGTACTATTTTGAAAAAAAATTTAAATTTATAAAATAGTTCATAAATTTTTTTAAATTTCAAAATAATCAATTAATATATTGTACTGTATATTTTATAATTTTATATCAAACCACTATACATAAACCAAACCACCAAATCAAATTCAATTTCATTCAATCACAAATTCTAATCCAAATTCTAAACCACCTAATAAAACAAAACTTGTGCATTTCATTCAATTCGAAATTTCAATTCAACCTTTCACAAATTACAAATGCAATTCACAATTCAATTCCAAGTTCCAACCATTCACAGTCAAAATTGCAATTCAGGAGTAGAAAAAAAACCAATTGAAAATATTCAAAAAAATCACAATGTACATGCTTCGGTGGGTCGGGTGAAAACTAGATATGAAAATCTAATTTCATGCCTGAGCAGGAGCAACGGCAGCGATGGTGGAGAGAGGTGGCGTCACGGTGGTGGACAGAGGTAGCGTTGTGGTGGTGGTCGGAGGTGGCATCGCGGTGCGAGAGAACAATGAGAATTGAGACTTGAGAGGAAGAGAGAAAAATCCGAGAGGAGAGAGGTGAGAGTAAGAGTCGACTGCCAGGGGGTTAGGAGTTTTGTTCAAAGTTTTTTTTGCTATCTAGTCCCTCTAAATTTCAGACTTCATGGTACAAACCAGTATCCAAGGCTGGTGCCATAAAGAGTAATATCATTATGTTATTCAATCGATACTGTAAGGCTCTAATATATATCCTAGAAATATTATAGCATGTCTATGGTGTATTAAGAAGTGAACATAACGAATTAAGAGTATCTAAGTATAGTGAGAGACATAATGATACTTAATGTAAAAAACATGGGTAAATGGATAATTTGTTCATTTTGGCATGGACATACATACTTAAACATAAAATATGGATGAGAATGAAATTAATTGATAAGATTATAGGCCATTGTGGGAATTAAAGGAAGAAGAAAGACCAATGTGTAATTTTCCTAAAGTCAATACATGAACTAATTGGATTAAAGCATATGTGACCAATAAAAATAAAGCATATGTGTTCAACAGAAATTAAGCATATGTGTACGTCTTGAAAGTGCATGAAATGGGCATATGGAGAAGTGCATGAAAGGTGACATTTTAAGGTTTGAATTTCATATTTTTCCTCTCTCATTTTCTCTCCACTTTATCTTCTTCATCTCATCATTTTGCACGTAAGGAATCAAGCTAATCTTAGGTAGAAATCAAGGTAAAAGTTAGTAGTTTTCTTTTCGTCTTTGTCTTTTCTTGCTTTGCTTATGAATAATTGAAATTGTAAGGTTGGAATTGGGATTAAGATATATATTTGTGGCATTTTTAGTTGGTGAGTCAAGCAAAGTCAAAGAAGAAAGGAAGTTTGAATGGATACAAAGATTAGTTGGCCAATTTTATGGTTTGAGATTGCACTTAATTTAATTTTTCTTTGTATGTAAGTTTGAATGGATACAAAGATTCATTTGGATATAGAATTGTTATTGGGATGGTATGTTGGTGTTATTTTGGTGTTACCTTGCATGGAATTAGTTGAATATGACAAGAGAGTATCGTGTAGTGGAATTCTATCTTAGTTTTGTTTGAATCAATCAATTCGTTGAGGTTATAACTCAGCCTACACACCTCTAAATTAGGTGATTTTAGTTGCATATGAAATGTAATATATAGGACTAGAAATCTCTAAAGAGACTCTAACTTAATTATGGCTTTATGATATTGGAAATTGATATCAAAGTTGGTGACCTTATACTGCCCCTGTTTTGGAGTAGCCTGTGATGTTTAGTACATATCTCATGATTTAGAAATCCAACTAACTTGAGTTTTAGTGCTTTGAAAATTAGAGACATGGAGGAAAATTTTCCAAATGACTCAAAACCTAAAGCAGGCATTTTCTATATGCATTTTACGGAACAAGTAGAGATATGAATGGCGAGTTTCTGTCAATATTGTGACACAACTTCTAGATCTTTTATCATGATCATAACATGAGTATCACGATCTTGACCCAGTAGCAAACTCTTCTATCACTACAGTGACCTTGTTTTCATTTCTAATTTTTACCGTATTTTATTAAAACCTTTTTTAATGTTTATGAAACTTTTCAAACACCTAGAAATAAATGAAATAGGACTTGCCACATATGAATTGTGTAATTAAACATTGGAATCTAAGAGTGAACATAATGCATGCTAAAGACAATTTACATGTACACAAATGATTTGTATGCACATTTATTGCTCATATGTGTGTAATATGCACTTTAGTACAAATTTTATGACTTCAACCGAATATCATATGATGAATTATGAAATGGGCAAATGGTTAAAGAAAATGTTACAGTGTCTGCTTTATTGTCTTAGTAGTGGATAGATAGGGATGTCTATAAGATTATAGTGTAGCTGCTATAGTTTGACACCAATAGAGTTTTCATTTCGAGATTATAGTGTCTTCACAGTTCGATGCCTTCGGGTATCTACAGTTCGATATATTTAGGTATCCACAGTTTTGATATCTTCAGATATCCACACCTTTCTTTATCCACACCACGGGAATGTTCAGACCTAAAAGTTATAAATAAGAAATACAAAATGACAACAAAAATAATTGGTATTGATGAGCATCTACATTTGTATTGATAATTTGTATTAATGAACGTTGAATATCAATGTTTGACTTATAAATGTAAATTTACGGTATATGAATAACATATCAAAGCATGTTTGCATTATATACTTTAATTACAATCACTATTTATATGAGTTGTGATGTTTGTGAATGTATGTACTTAGCAGATGACTACTATGAGTGGTCATCCACATTAAGTGTTTCCATACTAAGCTTTCATGCTTAACACGGGTGTTAATCTATGTAAGTCCATGTATCAAGGTTAGCCGCTAGAAGTAAAAGTACCTTTAGAATGTGTTTTTTGATTAAAGATGATTGTACAAATAATGAAGGAAATTATAATGTTTTCTTTTGGATTATCATGTAAATGTAAAGATGTAATACTACTTTTCAATCATAATGTTAAGTGATAAAAAACTTTGTAATATGCATATGTATAGCATTGAATAGAAAAATGAGTGATGAAAGTCCCTATGAATGAATAAAAAAGTATACGATGACTGTTTGTATAGGAAATTGATTGTCGTTGTAGGTTCGATATAGAGGTGTTACAGGTACTATATGTTCGGTCAATACTGATCGGTACGAAACGATATTTACATCCTTGGATTGAGTTTTGTGCTAATTTTAATTTTTTAAATATAATTTTAGGCCTTTAAACGAATTCAAGTTCAAACTTACCTTAAAATTTTTAAATAAAATGGCGTTTTAATTTTTAAAAATTAAAAATATATTTAATCGGACTTGATCTAGGCCTATCAAATTTCAAGTTGGGTTTGAGCCGAAATAGCTCAAACATAGCCTAACCCATTGTGCTAAACATTTATGATTTTTTTTTATTTTTTATAGGTCAAACCTTATAAAGGTAACTTAGGAATTAAGATTTATGAAAAAGAAGAGCTCTTAGTTTGCCTTACGATTAGCTCAATTTCATGATCTGTTCTAATATTAAGTACCTTGTGGTAACAAATTTCTTGGAAACATCACATGTGATTAAGAATGTTTTGAGTTAAACTTGAGTTGATTTGAAATTATTATGGTCATATTTTTTCGACTTTACTTGATTCAAAATTAATAAAGTCACATTTTTTATTGAATTTCAAGTGTTTAACATAAAATTTCAAAAACAACAATATCCAGTAGAAATTTAGCAGAGATGTGGGATTTGAAGAGGTCCAGTAGTACGTAGCTTTACCCATAACTAGTAGAGAGGCTGTAAGTATTTAACATAAAATATGAGCCAAATCCAACTCTTATTAATTTATTTTAATTGTCGTTCGTTAAAAATTTTAAAGAAAATAACTTTTCAATGGGAAAAAACATAAAGCATTTTTCCAGCTTGTAAATTAACAATGATTTGATTTATGCTAACGAATAATAATGCAAATATATGATATATTTTTTTATAAATTTATTTAACAAGTTAGAAGATAGAAAATAATAACAATTCAGTAAAAATTTGCTGATATGAAGCGTTTGGAGAGATCAAATAATACGCAACTTTATCTTTAGCTAATAGAGAGATTGCTTTTTAAACAAAGTTAGAAGACAAAATATAGCACAAAGGGAAGTGCAAGATTTAGAAAATAGAAATATAGAAAAATGACATTCATTTTATTCTTAATATTGAATTTCTTTTGCTCTTCCATAGTGTTACCGTTGAAGAATATAATGTTAGGCTTATTAATGGTTTTAATGATGATCATATAATATTTCAAAATTTAAATTTTATTTTTTTTATGGTAACGATATAATTCTTAAGAGGAAATAAAATCGTAGAATAAATGCTTCCTTAACTTTCTTTATGAACTTACCTTATTTATTTTATAAAATTTGAAAGGATCCTGCTAATCATATATTTCGTCAATTAGCTCCAGATTTATTTTAACGATTGATTATTGCAAGATTCTAGCAGAGATAATATTGAAGATTCAAAGTCAACTCAAATTAGAAATGAAGCAGTGACTACTTGAAGAAAATGCTTATTTAAAGAAGAGTTACTACATTTTGCAAACGAAGGGACAGAAGCCAGAATCTTTGAAATACTTTAGAAACATCAATATTCCCAAAAGTTATTTCTTGATCAAAATCTCTTGTGCTTTAAAAAGTGACAATTCTTTTTGTGAGGGATCATTGAAGCTCATATGGAACAAATTACTTCTTTAGTTGTTGAGAGCTTATAGAGGCTAGCAAAATATTACTATTGTGGAAGATTGAAGAATCTTGAAAAATATGCACTTGTGAGCTTGTAGAGACCCGATAAATACTACAAATGTAGAAGTTTGAAAACTTTGAAAAATATGTACTCATGAGCTTGAAGAAGCTTATTAAATTACTACTTAGATTTTTATAGTGAAACACTCAAGCTAGATACTTAGGGACTGGACGTATAGGCTTGGGTTATAAGTCAAACCAGTATAAATCGATTGTGTCTTTCTCTTTCTTCTCTTAGGGTCGTTTGGTTCTACTTTTATTTTTCTGTTGTTATTTTTTGTTTCTGTTTCTTGGTTTTGGTTTCTGTTTTTTCTATAAAAAAACGAAAATCTGTTTGGTTGAGATTTATAATATAAAAATTGGAAAAAAATTGTTTAGATGAGCTTTCTAATAAAAAACTGAAAACAAAAATATGTTTGATTTTATTATCATATTTCTACTTTTTAAATATATATCAAATTTAATGTTTAAATTTGCTAATCTTCACATAATTTAATGTGGAAAAGGCCTTGAAATCATAGTTTAAGCTGTTCTTATAACTTAAAACTATTGCGAAGGCAATAAATCAGGTAAAGATAGGCTTTACCTTTGATAAAGTCTATGTCATGACGTGAAGAAAAGGCTTGGATAAAGTGCTACATTAAATAGCATGAAAAGATGTGAAAACAAAGGTTATCTTATATTATTATTATTATTATTATTATTATTATTATTATTATTCGAGATAGAAAACAGGGATATATTAGTTTTCTGTCGAAGAAAACATGTTGTCAAAATTCAGAGAAACGATGTTTTCTGGTTTCTGTAAAATCGTTGTGGCTTTTTTATTTTCATAAACAAAAAATCGCAACAGAGTAAGCCAAACACGTTTTACTTACCTGTTTGTCTTTTTACAAAAACGACAACAAAAAATGGAAAAAAACAAAAACAAAAACAAACAGCCCTTTAACTTTTATATTTCCGCATTATATTGTATGTGTGTGTTCATTTCAATAAAGAGACTCCTTTACTATTATAGTATGCTTATTCATTTAAGTAAAGAGACTCCTTAACTTTCTGCTTTTAACTTGCTAAAAATTCCTTTCATTATAACAAGCGCCTTTTGTTTTAAATTGTCTTAAATGGATTTATCATTTGGCAGGCTCTTGTCGTTTAACGAGCTTCTATCACTTGACAGACTTCTATTGCTTAAACAAGCTCCTCTTGCTTTGCAAGCTCCTATTGTTATTTTAAACTTCGACAGGCCCCTGTTATTTTATTCGAATTAAAAATATCTCTTGCTTATGTTTGAATGTGAAAAAACTTTATAGGATCATCTAAACCTGGTACAAGCAGTGGCGACGCTTGAATGCATTTCGATTGATGATTGAAAAGCTTAACAGGATCATCAAAACTTGTGATGCAGCTGCAATACTCAGCAAGACTAAATTTTGGAATTTTTTTATTGCCCACGAGATATTTTAGGAGGGTCTCAACTGTGGGAAGGCACGTTTAAACCATCCATACACAGACTAATTCTCACTCGAGCCAAATAGGTCTCTTGCGAGAGATAAAATTCTAGTCTTAAGTTTTAAACGGCTGCATATATGAGAGCGGTTTAAACCCGCGACCTCACTTAAGCTAGGAAAGCTCTTTACCAACTCACTTGCGCCTTGGGGTTAGGGTTTTGAAGATTGTTTTCTATATGTTACAGAAGATCAAGAGAAAATTCCCAAACAAATTGATTTGGATTCAACAAAAGGAAGAGACTTTCAGGACATTTAGAGAGCAATTTGTCCAAAAGATAAAAAACTTTTTTGAAGCTGATGTCCCAGTTTAAACTTCTACTCTTCGTTTCTCAGTAAACTCCTTCGATTTTCCCATTAGTTTGCTGTTATGTATCATTGTTGAACATTTGTCAGCTCTCCATGTGTCCCATAGTTGTTTATGATGACCAATAATGATATTTTTTTAGGTTTGGTTAATTACGTTAAATTAATCTCGATTAAGTTCCAAAAATTTGTAGTGCACTTCAACGCAAACTTCTCTCCCCGAAATGCGTTAAGGCGCAGCAATTGACTGGACATCTAGGGGTAAAGCATTGTTTCGATGCGGGCCGCGAGAGCGATACTAAATCAAGGCAAACTCTGAATACTAGATATCACTAAAACTTTTTCTTTGACCCACCTATCAATTAGAGGATTTAGCTTGTATGAATCGCTATTGGTTTGATACCAATAATGTCAGTCGTTTCAGTAGAAAGATCTATAAAAAAAAACTGATACAATTTGATTTCTCAACTCACTTACTAGTCCTTCTAAAGCCCACTTCTGTCCCATACTACGAGTGAAAGGGAAAATGTAAAGACTACTATTAAAACAACCCAAGCTTTTATAAAGAACATTTTTTGATGACCCAGTTTTTTCTTTCTTTTGATAAATTGAAAAAGAATTTTTTTTTCTAGTTTTAGGACTTTACATAAATCTATTCAAAAGGAGAGAGAGAGATTCAAACCCTCGATAGTTCTTTGCGAACTATACCGATTTTCAAGACCGAAGTTATCAACTACTTGGCAAGTCAGATTCAAATATATAAATTGAATTAAGATCGAATTTAAATTTTAAAATTGATCTGATTTATTATAAATCTTATTATAAAGATACTTATAAATTGAAGTTTTTAATTATTAATAGTGGGTTATCATAATTATTAATTTGTTTTTGATATTGATACTCGGTGCAATAATTGAATTTGGTTCGAAATATGTTAAATAAGTTTGATAAAAGTTTTCCTTATTTTCAACTTTTTTTGAATTTTTGATTTTTTTAATTTAGTTAAAGAATATCAAATGAGACAAAATTCTTCAAATTTAATATTTTCTAAAATTTTATTAATTTAAGCTTCATCTGTTGAATTTGGATTCTGTTCATTGGAATCAAAATATGAATTCTTTTCTAATAAATTGAAATTTAACAAAGCATTGGCAATATTATATAAAAAGAACTGGTACATGAGAAACCCTTTGATAAGTAAGCAGGGTTTCTGATTATTTACATCTGATCACGATCTATAGCATATACAGTCAAGTATCATAAGAGCATGTAGGACGTTCCAATGGAGTTGGTACCACGTTCTTCATGCCCAACAAGCAAAGCAACAGCTAGAAGCACTGTAAAAAAAAATTTATAGTTTAACTAGATAACACCCTCGTAGGTTCCTGGATGTAGTCCTGAAGCTTCGGATTATCAGGGGTGACAGTGGTGGCGGCGGCGGAAGAGATGGTATAGGTGGTGATGATGATGAAGGTGATGGTGAGGACGAGGAGGGCCTGGTGGAGGAGGGCGAGAAGGATGGCAGTGATGGCGAGGTGCAGGTGGCGGTGCATGCGGAGGAGGTGGCCCCGGGCGTAGCAAGCCACGGCAGTTGCCATCATGAAGTGGTGGTGGCGGATAACGCATCTTCTTAATTTCCTTCTTCTCCTTGCTTCTTGTTATGCAGTGCTTTAGAGAAGTCTAGCTCGTGTATATATATATATATACAGTAGCAGCTACGAAGTATCCTTAAAGGCGAAGTTAAGTGTTCGTCAAGTTTTTCACAGCTACAAGTCAAGGTTTTAGCCACGCGTAGGCTTGCTGAACCGACTCAAATTGGACATATTCGATTCGATTGGAGTTAATTAAATTTTAGGTTAATTTCGATTTTTTTAATTTTAGGTTTTGAATTGAGTTTGAGTTATTTAACAATCAAGATGTTTAAATAAAATATCTTCTTAATATTTAAAATTAAAAAATATATTCAATCAAGTTTAATTAAGACTCATCAATTCTCAATTTAGATTTGAGCTTGAGTGGGCCAAGCCTCACTAAGCCCTAATCAATTTATAATTATAAAGTTAACTTAGGCATTAAGATTTATGAAAAAAAATGATTATATCCTGTCACAATCTTAAGTATATCTTGTGTGGTAAGTTTCATGGTAGGGCAAGATATCATTTTTAATGTCTGGATGGAATTTTGAAAAGTTAATAAGTACTTTTTTGTCACAAAAATTTTTTATAAGAAAAATAAGTATTTGATTTAAAATAAAAATACTTTTTTAATATATATGACTTTTTTGATAGTCGAAATATAACTTTTTAAGAAGTTCAAATTTGAAACTTATAAAAAAAATTTTTTAAGTAGATTTTTCAGATAAATTAATGAGCTTATTTTTAATCCCTTTTGCTTTTATATTATACACATTATTCCCAAAATACTCACAAACTTCATTGATTATGTGTTTAACTATTTACTCAACTTGAATATTTATTTTAGAATTTATATAATATTATTTAATTTTTATATGTTTTAATATTTATTTTGATATTAGTTTACTGGTCCTGTTTGGTTTGAGGGTTAATAATGAAATGGAATGGAACGTAACACACTTCCATCGTTTGTTTGAAGGTTTTATAATGGAATAGAATGGAATGGGATGGGATGGAAGCGGAGGGTTTCATGTTACGTTCCATTCCATCCTAAACAGTGAAAATAAGAAACCTTCGATTTGGGGAGTTTAGGATGGAACGTAACCTAATAAATACATACTACCTAATATACCCTCAATAATTCTTCTTAA
>JANVCQ010000231.1:1002821-1017596 GCA_025531925.1 Erythroxylum plowmanianum
ATTCATCCATGGAGTTCTCTATAAAAGAGAAGCAAATGAAGGAGGAGAGGGGAGAGCACAAGGAGAGCTTAAGGTTTCTGGTGTGAGAAGAGAGAGTTCTTCAGTGTGAGAGAAAAATTTCCGAAAGAAGAAGAAGAGATAATAGTGAAAGGGAGAGAGAAAAGAAAAAAAAACTATTTATATATTTATTTTTTTTCTCTTTTCTAGCTAGTAGTGTGTGAGTTTGGGTTAATTCGGGTCTTTTGAGAAATTGAATGACAAACACCATTGTATGCTCTCATTGGTTATAGTGAAATACTCAGTTGTCTCCAAACTGGATGTAGGCATTGCCGAACCAGTATAAAAATCTTGGTGTTCTTTTGTTGCTGTTTATTTTTCATTCCAAATTTATTTACGTTTCCGCACAACACATGGAGTTTCTGAGCCATCGAACTACTCAAATAATGATTTGAGATCGAATCTTACTCAACATCTATAGTTATGGAACTTTGATTTGTGATTTTGAGTCTTTAATTGGATTAACTTGATCATGATTTTATGAGCCTAGTGTTTGTGTCAAGATACGATAAATTGATCATTTTGTGACACCGTTTTGATCTCTTCTTCATGGCAAACTAATTCTTAATAATGTTCTTTAATTTCATTAAAATTATTTTATTCTTTATCAGGAGAGCGCTCAGACTAGATTCCTTGCAAATGGAAAACGTTCTGGAATCGTGTAGGTGTCGTGTAGTCAACTCGTTTAAGGCAGCGCGTCTCAAGTGGCAACTGAGCCGCCAATCTAGAATGAGCTTTGGACAACTTTCCAGGCCTAAGAACTCAATCCAATTCATCATCGGAGTTGTCAAGTTTCATTTTTTAACAGAACTGTTCCATCCCATCCCACTTCAACTTCTATTCTGATAAAGACAGATTGATCTTAGCCGAGAACAAACCTGATAAATTCAAGTTTCTTGGAGAACCCTGTAAGATCCTGGAATTTTCCTTTGTATTTCATCTTCAGCTTCCATTTTCTGCCGGTTCTTCATATAAAAGATCCAATCTTTCTTTCCAATTCGCCAGCTTCTGAGGATCTCCAGTTTTAGCAATCCTCTGTTTCGTTATAATCTGAAGAACTCTTCATTCTCTCTGAACTTGAAGGGAAAGGTTGGTATACAAACCATCATGATGCCCACCAACTCACCAATAATGGAGCATGAACGAGAAGGAGATGGTTACTTTGATGGGTATGAACAAGAGACCTCTTCAACTGATATGTGCAACTGTTTTGGACTCTTCTTTAGATCGTCCCGTAACGAAAATAAAGAACAAAAGCGTCTGCTGAACCAGACAGGAGAGCAGAGACAAACATGGGCGGCCAAGAATCTGAAGAAACTGAAGGAAACTTCAGAAGTTTTAGCAGGACCTAAGTGGAAGAACTTCTTAAGGAAGTTGAGTGGATATGGCAAGAACAAGAAACAAAAGAATAACCAGTTTCAGTATGACCCCCAAAGCTATGCCTTGAACTTCGATTATGGTGCTGATAGTGATGAAGATAATTCGGTTCGTAGTTTCTCCACACGATATGCTACTCCTTTCTTGGATGATAGGAATCAAAACGGGTTGTAACAAAGATTGCTACTTGATCATATAAATTCTTCAATTAAAGTAAAATTCTGTTGTATATTTTTTGTTCTCTCTCTGCAAACATGTATGTGTTAGATTTTCATCACTTCATCAACAATTGTTGCCATCTGCCGAATCAAATCAGAATCAATTCCAGAGCTTATAGTTTATACCACAGAAGATGGTCTTAAGAGAATTCTCTCATGAGGAAGAAACGGTACGGCCGTTTCAAAGATCATGCGTTTGATTACTGCCACACATATTCTTACCAGTAGAACCATACTGATTCGTAACCATTGTGTAAATCCAACTTGGTGCAAAAGAATTACGCTAAAGACTAGAGAATTCATATATTAACAGAATCTGGTTTTCTCAGACACCAGTAAGGTTACCTAAAGCATATAATGAAACAGTTGAAACAGGCTCTCTTGCAACTGTAACAGATAAAATTTGTAGGTAAGTAGAAATATTTTATCAAGGATGAACCACAGAACATTCAAACCTTTAGATCTTTTAGATACCTCTCAGAAGTTCTATCAAACATTTCTCAATCAACCATTTTGACACGGTACCTTAAGTTTGACGAGCATTAACTAATAAGGGGGACCAGTGAGCTAAGGTTGAGTGTCCCCTTCTGATATAAAATGTGGTCCATTCTTCATGTGGAACAGACAACCAAACACAAGTTGTTGGGTTGCCAAGTCCTTCCACATCCATATATCTTGTCACAGTGTACAGGTAAGGACTGAACAAGCAAATCATAGCATTTATTTGGCATACTACATTCTCTTTTATTTTTCAGATAAACAATAATTAAGTGTTCAACAAGTGTAAGCTATAGAATTCAAGAAGATGACTACCCCATAAAACAAAGTTTATGATCACTTCTAGTACAGTACAAACAAAGCAAACTTGTATTGTAGTTGGCAGAAGAAGAAACTAGCCAAGCTACTATTGGCTTCACCTATAATTTAAAAGCTAGTAGTACACCCAGATGAATGGTTCAGTCTCACAAGCATAGTTGTCAACAAGAAATGAGATGTGAAACTTTTACATAATTGAAAAAGCAGCACCTTTACCCAAGTTGGCAAGCCTAAACAAGCACAATAAGTATCCAAGCAGGAATTTTTATTTATTCTCCCAGAGCAATTCTTCTCCTGTTGGAGTATTACTCATTATACTCTGATGCTGACTTTCCAAGCAAGGACAGAGGCAAAATTTAGCAGTCTCCTGATATATTTACACGAAGAAACGTTCCGCTTGTTTCACCTGCATTGCTTGTTGACTCAGTTGCTGCAGGAATTGAAGCAAAATTTGGACAACAGTAAATTATGTAGTCATTACCTTACTTCTTGCGTTTGATCTTCAATGTCGATCCTGAAGGGCTGCTGTGCCAGTTCCTCTTTCTTTGGTTTATGAACCAGTTATTAATCTGCTTCAACTGCAAGCCTGTTTCCTGTACCAATTTTGCTTTGTCTTCCTCCTACAGCAATGTGAATCAGAAAAAACTATTGAGGCACTGTTAGAAATAAAAAATGGGTAGGAAAATATGGTACACATGAAGTCACATACAGTTGGGTATGGCCACTTAGAATGTGATTGCCACCAAGCTTTTAAGATGGAAGCTGTATCACCAGGCAGCTTTCCTGCTCTTCTCTTACGTAGTATTTCCTCCCTAATGTCCACAATCTTCTCCTTATAATCCTGTATCAGCAGAAATCTGCTTAGTCGGACCTGTTTCACCAAGTAAAGACTAAAGAGTGCCATTTTCACTGATTTCCAATCTAACCTGTTTCAGTTCATGCTTCAGTTCTAGCCTAACACGCTCCATCAACGACCTCTCAGTTTCAGTGGGGACGAGAGGACCAAAACCCATGGTATCAGGGCCATCTAGACTTCCATCATACAAGTTGGTATCACTATCCGCATGGTCTTCATCATCATCAGACATTGTGGCACCTGTGCCTTCTCCTGGTGATACACCTGTGATGTAAGAAGCACTATGAATTAGATACTGAGTTTAGTTGCTCCGACCTGACTAACTTTCATGTTTGGATTGGGGGAGAAACTGATTTAGGTGAATTTGGAAGGACCCTACAGAACCAACAATGTTGAGCTCACAACATTTCCATGTATGGAGACATTCTTCAAATTATTTAACATAGTAGTTTAAGGATGAAACCAAAAAAAAAAAAAAAAGCAGCAAAAGATCAAGAAACCACAAATCAGGTTTTTGAGATCAAGGATGCCTACATTAAGAAATTCTGGTACAAACTTAGATCACTAGGTAACCCAAGTTCATTGTGACAAAGAGATTTTTATAACAGATAATAGCATTTCAGGGTCATAACAGATAATAGCATTTCAGGGTCTGTGTAAGGCTGTTTGTGTGATTTTTCTATTAAAAAAGAAGGTAATATGTGCAATCTTGAGTTTTTTCCTTTCTCGCTACCCCTATTAAATAGGTACAGCTTTTGAATCAATAGAGAACGTCTAAAACTACAAAAGTTAAAGTTCAGCAAACAAGGATTAACTGCAAACAAATGAGATGTATCAGACAACAGTCATTCACAGGAAAGAGTGATGCAATCTAGCACTATCAGGAAGATCTGATACGACTCCTGAACAGCAAACACATGATATTCACATATTATTTAAAGAAGAGAAATTAAGGTGCATTTACCGGTCAAGCTTTGTAGAGATTGTTCAAGCTCCCAGCAAGCCATAACTGCCTCCATAGCATGAACACGGACATGTTGTTGCAGTTGGTCTTTAAAGGAACACAGAAGTAGAACATAATGTGTCTGCATCAGAAGAAAAAGAGATAGTTGGGTAGAGCAACTAGGAGATTGAGATGAAGAAGAACAAAACAATGCTACATATGCATCTGAGCTAAAAGGAGGCAAATATAGAAATAGGAAACAACTAAAGATTGCCAGATTAGGCTTGCAGGTAATCTATGAGTAATATTGTATTATTGTGTGTGCTTAAGAATCACTTACGAAGGAACCATTCAATGTGAAAGATATAAACACCTTAAACAATGCAGTTTATGCCTAAAGAAAAGGTTGATTTTACATACATCACTATGCACCAATACTAAAACATAAGTTTATACTGGCCTAAAGATAACTAAAATTTGTCAGAAATTTTCAAAGGGATTAGGCCGAATCTAATTGATTCTTGAACCATGATCCTACTTCAAGGTTCCATCCAATATACAAGGAATCTGAGAGAAGACTTAAGTTATTTGGGATATTACAGAAGACATCAAGGCAAGCAATAGTTTCAATTTATCAGATTATATTTGCTTTGTCATTTGGATTTCTGTAGCGACCCAGAAAGTTCATAAATCTGTTCATCACAGCCATAATATAACTGTATCAGTTTTAAAGGAGATGAAGCATCTGCATCACTCGCAGAAAGAACTACTCTGTGACCAACCAAGGTGCAGTTATGCTGATTGCAAGGACATACTGAACAGTAAAACAATATTGGTCAACCAAAAGATTAACGATATTATACTTGAGGAACCTACCAAAGTTTCTTTGATCACCAGAAACAGATATAATAAATAAGAAAAGTTCAACAATGAGGGGAGAAACTTAATTGCTGCAGCTGCAAGCATTAAAATGACCAGAATTTTTGTATAATATCGAAAAACCATGATGAGATTAAATTGCCTTCTCAAAAATACTAAATTCTACCATTTTTGCAGAAACTTGGGAAAGTGTGTGTCATGTCATAACAAATTCTGTGAAATTAGGGACTCGTTATAAGAAAAAGACAAGCAGAAAGATAAAGAAAATAGAAACAGTCTTTCAAGGAAAGTCTGAAAGTCCAATTTCATATCTTGATGATTTGATCTCTCCAAGAGGGAAGGAGAAGCATTCTTATTGTTATTCAGATGGTCAGCACGATTGTCCAGCTAGAACTTGGTTTTTCAGATTGAGTCCAACTTTCAAAGGCATAGCGTCAAACGACAAAGTAACCATATACAAAACCTTCTGCTTACAAGGTTTGAGGAACTGTAAAAGACAAAAGAGAGAAACACTAACCATGAACTGGTCAAGTTCTTTCTCGTTCACAACTTGACCATTCCCCAACACCGAGTACTTAGCCACCACGTCCTGCGACTGAGACAATTGCTCGTCGATCCTCGCTAACTGGTCTACCGGTGTAGCTATCCTCAAACACGCCACATGAGCGGATAACAATTGCTCGTACAACGGGTGGCCTAATATCTCCGCCTTACACTTGGCCCTCTCCCAATTATCACCACCGCCACCACCAACACCATCACCATCCAAGAACTCCTCTTCACCACCATTGTTGTTGCCACTCTCGCTTTTACGGTTTCGGTTCAGTACATCTTCTGTCCGTTGAAGAACAGCGTTGTTTAGCCACGCGGGTCCCCCAGAGGCTGACGGAGCCGGGGCCTGAAAAGCCATGTGACCAGAAAAATGATCTTGGAAAGCCATTTACAAGCAACTCACTTTCAGAACAACATTAGACGGTGTCCCAATAAAAGGACAAAGCTTTAAGGTTCGGATCAGAAGTTATTCTACAAGTGGTTTTCTCTTCTATTCTCTTCTAGGAAGGAAAGAAAGTTAGCTCTAAAAGTCCAGACACCACCGGGAAGACTTGGAGAGAAAAAAAAACTCTTTTCTACTCTTGGTTGGTTGTTGAGGTCAGCTTAAACCGCCATTTGCGCAAAATCTAATCAAGAAAGACAAGATTTTCCATGGGAGACAACGATAAACAATTCACCAATATTATAATAGCTTAATTATCATTGGATCCAGCAAAAATATAGTAGATTTTGTGGAGGTATCATATGTAAGACTTTTTTTAAGCTCCAAGACAAAGCGTTGATGATATGGGCGTATGTTTCAATGGCTGCTTTGGGTTACACCAGAGAAAGGGACTGTGGCCTGTGAAGATGGGTCAAGTTTCAATCTTTACACAGTGAGTCTACGGTACCTACTTGTTGGCCGCATGCGAAAGGTGGGACGGCGACGGAGGACACTTGTAGAGCTGAGGTTTCATGGACCACCAAAGGTGGGGACAACCGGTGGGAACACAGGCCGAAAAGAATCTAACGAATCAACTTCGTACAACTGTAAGTTGCAGTTGAGGCAGGGACTGTAGTTGAGCGTGTCAGAATTTGACTTGCCGGTTTCTATATTACTTGGCCTCTGTACCAGTCCCGTTTCAGCAGGTAGTGTCTGTGGTCCCTCCATTAGATAAAACAGCTTTCTTGCCCACTTAGCCAACTGGCACTTCAAATTTTCTTATGGTCCCCACCGGTCACCGGCCACCGGAGAACTAAAGATTTTAATGCTATCACAAGCCTGTCATTATTCTCAACTGGGCTATTGCTTTTTAGACCTCTTCTGTCAGATTGATCCAGCCCATCTTAGGGTTTTCCCTGGTCAGCGTAATAAAGTTTTGATCTTTTGGGCCTTTGTGAGATGGGAAGAATGTGGCTATAAAGGGTTTGATCTACAATGCTTCAAATTCAAGGGGTGACATACTTATATGAACTTCCATTTTTCTTAAAGTTTGAATCTTTACCGTGAAGGTAGGTTATGTATACCCCAAGTTAGTCCAATTGGTTCCAAACAAACTGGAAAAAAAAAAAAAGATCTGGAAATGAGGTTGCATCAGTTGATCCGAAAGAGCGTTATGTGCTGCAGAAGGAGCAATTCATGAAATTCAGTATCTTGAACTGTTGTATCTTTACATTCTTCTGTAACTTTTCCAAAAGAATTCAAAAAGAAAAGGTGCTGTTTCTATATATATATATATATATCGACATGGAGGCATGTCAAGGAATTGAGTGAAGGAACAAAAGGTGAAGTAGACTAAGGGAGACTAGGAGAAAGAGACGGGTTTGTCACTTTCAACTCTCCACAATCGCTGATATAAACAGTTTTAAGAGGCCTGTTCCATATGGCTCGAGCAGTCTGTGCTCTTTCATCTCCAAGAAACTCAGCCAGGTCATTGAATTGGCGAATCCTTTCAGAGGGTTTGTAGGTTGGAATGGAAGCTATGCTTGTCACAACATCTAACCCTGCAATACCAGTCAAATAACAGGTAATCAATGTGTTTGCAGGTGGAACATAAAGGTTGAAGAACATATCTTCAGAACATTCTTAAACAGGACCAGAGTCTCAAAATCCAAATTTCCAAGGAAATGCAACCTAGAATTTTCTGTTGTCTAACCCCAATAATGAACCAGAAATGCATTAGTCATGAACAAATCCATTGTCCATATTAATTGGTAGTCTTATCAGGAAGCTTCAAGAAAATAGTTTCACAGTCCCTTATGTCTATTACTGCGTGAAGCTCTTAGTCATTTCTGAATGAACAAATTGCAGAGAAAGCAAATGCTAAAATCTTAATTTAATAATAGCATAGAGGAAGCCGAAGATCTACAGAACATGATTATGCAGTTTCCAGTTTAAACATTCGAGATTGATTTTAGAAGGTCGATACTGAACCATATGAATGAAGTATTCATCCTCTGCAATCTTTCAGCTCCATCAGAAGATGTTATCGCTGACAGCAATCTGATAAACTATACACAAACCATGACTAAAAGTGCTGTAAGCAATCTTAAAAAACATCAAAAACAGCTCATAAATCAATGGAGTAAGTTGATTTTATAGAAAGCTCCAGAGTCAAAACAACTCCAGTAAAATTTATAACGCTGGATGGAGAAATCATCCAAATTTCTCTTCAAAGGTAATCCTTTTAGGTTTTCAACAATCTGTGCGGAAAGAGAAGCAATCTAATCTGAAAAATATGATGAGAAATGTCATGCAGCATTTCAAAATCATGAAACTTCGACAAGGATTCTCTCCAAAAACGATCTGATAAGCTATACACAAAATGCTATATGACCACTTCAAGGCCACCATTCTCTCCAGAAAGAACATTGGAACTATCACTAACATTCAATGAGAAACATAGCCACAACCAAAGCCTCAGTTCATGGGATAAAGATGATGAATTTCATCTTTGTATGCTCTGCTTCGAATGAATGATTGAGGAGTAGTAATTATTCATATTATTAATTCTACTACACAATGTACCATTCCTCAATTTGGCACCAAAACACAAGAAAGAAGAAAGAAAAAGACCTTACCTTCAAGCACCACGCCGAACACAATGTTCTTGTTGTCCAACTGTGGACAAGGACCAGGCCCAGTAGTAATCAAAAACTCAACATTCCTGTAATTGGGATCAAGCTTAAGATCCTCCTCATCATCATTCTCAGACAAACACAGAGACACTACTCCAGGACGAGAATGCGTTAGCTTGAAAGCCTTAGAATCAACAGTCTCGGTGTTCCTCACCAAGTCCGACGGAGGCCTCACCTCACCCCTGTCCCTCCTCCCCTGACGTCCTGCTAGCAAAAACTGGCCGGGAAAGATTTTGTGGACGAGGGTGTACTTGTAAGACGAGGAAGTGCACATGGTCTTGAAGTTGGAGACAGTGAGAGGTACGAGGTGACCGTAGAGTCCGAGAACGAGGCGGCCGAGGGGAACGGGATCTGTACAAAGGGTGGCGAGGTTGTCGGAGAGCGTACGGTCAGGTCGGAAGTAAGTGGGGCAGATGGAAAAGTCCATGAAAACACGGTCAGTGATGGTGGTGTCAAGGGGTGGCACTGTTGGTGGGAGGGGTGACAGAGAGGAGAGGGTCGTGGAGAGGAGGAAAGAACGGCGAGACACGGCGGAGAGGAGTGGAGGAGGGACATTGTTGTGGTGGTGGGGGTGGTGGAGAAAAGGTGGGGGCGGTGGAGGGTTGAGACGGAAGGCCATGGGTTGAGGCTGAACTTGTGATGTAGACGTGCATGGTCGATATAAACTTAATTTAATTAACATATATTTTATATTTATTCGATCTAATTAAAAATTGTATTTAATTTAATTTCTTGAAATTATGATCTTATAATCACAAACTATAATAATTTTTTAAAAATTTTCAAAATTTTATTTAGAATTAAAATGTCAACTTAAGTTTAATTAAATTTAGTTTTAGATTTTTAAAAACTTTAATTTACAAAAAAATCCAATCCAATAAGTTTTTTCTTAGTAAATAAAAATAAGAAAATTGATAAATATTTTAGTTGGGTTAGAAAGCAATTTATATTTGTAAAGAAACTATAAAAAATTAACTCAATTTTTAATTAAGTATTTAAAGAAATTTTTGTTTCATAATGGAATTTAGGTGGAAAGTGATGTTTTTAAGAAATTATGAAAAATTATTAATTTTAACAATATAGTGTTTAATTTTATAAAATATCATTATAATTATTAATTTTAGTTACTACATTTCTTTAAAAAATCACATTTCACTAATGTTTTCAAAATTGGGCAAAAAGTTAAACTCTTAAGACGAGACTTTTAAGGTGTAAAAGATTAAACTGGTAATAGATCGTCATAAAATTAGTTAAAGATTGAATAAAATTAAATAATTAAAAATGTTCTTTACTTATCAAAAAATGTAATATTTAATTAAAATATAGACTATTAAAAGAAATTTAATTGGTTTATTTTAGTTTATAAAAATTGATTAGTTTATGAAAAGTATTCGATTAATTAATCAAATTATCGATTTTTAACAAAAAAATAAAAATAAATCAAATTAAAAAATTAAATTTCAAACCAAAATGTTGACAAATTCAAAATTTTTACTATAAAATCGATCAAATTGGTTCGGTTTGTAAAACATTACATTTGATAAACTCCATCTTTTTCATTGTTTTTTATAATATGAATTATATGTGAAACTTTTAAAAATAGCCAGATTATTATCTATTAATTTTAATTTATAAAATCATAATAGAAACTTTGAAATTATATTATTTTTAAAATTATTATACTATTTTTCTATCATATCTGTATATGGATCTATTAGAAATAGCCTCTTTATTATTAAAGAGTAAAGCTGTGTATTATCAGACCTTCTCAAACTCTATTTCAATTCGAAACTTTGAACCGGATGTAATAATGATTACGAAGACTAAGAAAAAGATAAAGTATCAACAATTATTTATATGATACAAAGAATAATACCATTAAATAAGAAATACAAATTTGAGTTATTCCCTAAGAAAACTAAAGAACACTGTTGTTCCATCTTTCCAACTTCAGGTTTCTTCAAACAAAGTCAAGTCACATTTCTGAACTCCAGCGAATGATTCCTACCAAAATCCTGTTTCTTCAGGTGACCCCAAAGTTCCTTCGTTTGCAACACGAGCAAGACAAGAAAGCTTGGAGCTTGCACGAATGGACAAGGAACGTTGAATCCACTGTCCTTTCAGGGGAAACGACACGCATTTTTTAGCCAAGCAAGTGTTGGAAGAAGAAACCCGTCTTGGGCTGTGAAGCTCGCACTTGCAGTTGCGATGGTACGGCCTTCTCTGGATTTCCATCTCCTGAATCGATATGCTCCCATCGAAGACTTGATGCAGCGTCATCATGTCAGCTGCTGCTGCTCCAATGGCCATTCTCTCGAGAGACTTGTTTTCCTATTCGACGAAAGGTCCCTGAGACGTGGCTCTCTGTTTGTGCAGTGAATATTTATTGAAATGCTTCAACTCAAGCTTTAGTTGGTTGGTCGTTATCGAGATAGACTGGAAGCAGCTGATAGGAAATCTGGTTTGAAGGTGACTTCAACTCAAGCTTTAGTTTTTTTTTTTTTGGTTCGGTTGCCTACTAGATGTCTTAGGAGTGTCCCAATTATTGGAAGACACATTTAAGCCCTTCTATACCTAAATTAATTTCCGCTTGAGCTGGTTAGGTCCCTCGTAGGAGGTAAAGCTCTGGCTTCAAGTTTTAAACGACTGTATACATAAAAGGAGTTCAAACCCGCGATCTCACTTAAACCAAAAGAATTCCTTACCAACTCACCTGTACCCTAAGGATCAACTCAAGCTTTAGTTGGTTGGTCGTTATCGAGATAGACTGGAAGCAGCTGATAGGAAATCTGGTTTGAAGGTATCAAGTCAAGTTCTTTATTCTGTTACCTTCGTGTGGGCTTGGCAAGTCTGGATCGGGCTAGTTCGGCCCAGTCCGATTCGAAGCTAACTGTTGTTTAAAAATTGGTTTAAGTTTTGGTCCGAATGATCCAAATGACTCTGGTTTTAGTTAGTTGGCAGTTGTTTTCTCACTTTAATGCCTATTAATGAAGACTGCCCACTCGTTAACTGCCAACAGATTTCACCAACTTCTTCACTAACTAATTAGAAGCTTCCACTTTATTTTATTTAATAATTTAGTAATCCCCATAATTCAATCCATTCTTAATAATTTTAATAATCCTTTATATTATAATAGAAAATAGTTAAAATATTTCTATGTTTTTGTTTTATATAATGAAGAAAAACAAGGCCTAAACAATGACCCTTGAGATCAAAACCTCACACATATCCTCAAGAAGGGTATGAAGATATCCCGAAAGAGGAGACTGTAAATAAATAATTTCAAAATCAAAAGACTCCGCATTAACAGCTAACCAGTCAGCGTATCTATTACTCTCACGAAACACATGACGGAGACAAACCGTTCAGGATTTAGTTAACAAAACCTTGATAGCCTGTACCAGAAAAGTATTATAAGAGACCCTCGAACATGAGGAAGAGAAAATATTAATGACTTCAAAAGAATCTACTTCGAGCTCAATTATCCAATAGCCCATATATCACACCATGTTCAATCCCGAATAAACCCCTCATAACTTAGCATCCAGTGGTGTGCAAAATCTAATAAGATGGATGAAACCACCTAGCCACGCACTAGAACTGTCACGAAGGAGACCATCGGCAGAAGCATTCCGATGTGACTTTCGCTTTGTCCCATCCGTGTTCAACCAGACCCATCCCTCACTCGGTTTGGCCCACCCTATATGCTTAATGCTACTAGTGGCATAACCAACTGCAACTCGAGAGATAACTGTACCTACGTGCACAATCTGATTCACATAGTCTAGAACTATAACCTTACTAGCAACTGGCCAGGAGAAGTCATTGTCAAATAAACGTTTATTTCTCCATAGCCAAATGAACTAGCAAGAAATCCCCCAAATAATCGACCATCTTAATCCATTTACCTCGATTTGATTATAGAGATTTGAAAGCAACTACTCCGAAGCAGTAAGACTAAAGAAATGTTGAAGGTTCATGAATAAGGAAAATTGAGCCAAAAATTGGCGCACTCTAGGACAATCTCTAATAGCATGCATACAAGATTCAAGATTACCACAATAGTAACATCTGTCATCAGCAGTAAGATATCGATAAGCACGTTGTTGATTAGTCAAGAGTTTCAGCATCCAAACTTTAAATTTTATGTGTAATATATATTCACGTTATCACTCTAATAGACAATGTTTTAAAAATTAGACTAAAAGTTAAACCAATAAGAGAAAAGATTTAAAAGAATCAATCGGTATTAAATCGTCATAAAATTGGCTAAAAATTAAATAAAATTAAAGATTTTAGAATATGATTAAAAGAAATTAGAATTTAAAGTTTAATTTTAAAAGATTATTAAATGAATTTTTATAAAGATTTTTTAATTTACGAAAATTGATCGATTATTTAATTTAAAAAGATTATTAAATGAAACTTTAAAAGAGTTTTTTGATGCTAAAATTTTCGTGTTTTCACGATGACCTTACGAAAATCGATCACTAAGATGTCGTTAACGTCTTTTTGCGACTTTCTTAACGAGTGAACTTCTTGACGGATCAGAAATTCCAAACATTCACGATATGCTTAAGTTGTTGTAGGAGACTTTAATATTATAAATACAACAACCATGTCGGACCTCCTCGTCACAAACTCAATGCATGTCCACCCACACTTATTAGGTCAATTTTCTTCGATAGACTTCAGCTTATTAAACCAAATCTTTTATCATATTACATTGTTATTTTTAACTGGATTAAATTCGATTCGCTTAATCGTAGATTTATTAAAATCATTAAAATTATAATTAATTGTTATCAAACTTCAAGAAAATTACTATCATAATAAACAATAAAAACTAAAATTTAGCTAATTGGTAATCACTCATTAAAAAATGTAATTTTTAAAAATAATTTATTTAAATACTTGCTAAATATATGGTTTTTACTTTTAGTATGTAACAAAAATTTGATCAGATTGTACCTTTATCTTTATACAATTGAAATATAATATTTTTTTATCAATATTTCATAACAATTGAAATATAATATTTTTTATCAATATTTCCATCTTTATAAAATCTGATAAATAAATAAAAAAGGCATTCCTATTTTATTAAATAAGCCAATTATTTACATAAAAACATAATCTGTATCTTTCAACTCATAGAACTATCCACCAGTGTGTCATGTTTCTATTAAAGGCTACATAGGAACATGATCTTCCTCCCGCCTTGGACAACTCGAAAGAGCAAGAGCGCCCCACGAATGCACAACAGAGACGTAAGAATCAATGCTTAGATTCTCTTACAAAGCATTATATTATAATTACCATTGCCATGTACTGTTCACACTACAATCTGACATACTCTGTTGGGTTCCACTGTCCAAAGCCTGGAAGGCATCTCCCCCTGTTGTCGTTTTCTTCAACTTTTTGTCGTCGCAGAGGCGTGTTTTATGTGTGTCGTCGTCCATAAGATGCCACCAAGAGGGTTCAGAAGACAACTAGAAGGTTTCGAAGGAAGGGTGTTTGCGACTGATCACTTCATGGATGAGAATAGAAAAAATATGAACGGCTCAAATACAAAACATAACCACACAGATTACTTATCTTCCAAGGATTGATGATATATGCATAAGAAAAAAAACAGAAATCACATACTTGGATTCCTGATATAATTCCACCGATTATAGGACTTTTTGTTTCCAATTTACTCCAGAGTTGTTCTTCTCTTCTCTGTAAAAACTTTGAAACAAAAATGATTGAAGCAACCAAATACCAACGCATCGTTTGCTTCTTGTGTAAAAAATGTTGCATTCAAATTTTTTTGTCTTCATATAACTACCTTTGGTAGTTATCTAAAGAGTATAAGTGTCATTATACCCTTCATGAGTGTAATAATAACTTACATCTCCCACTCACACATGATGGGTTTAATCTTAAAACAAACTCTGCAATACTCATACTTG
>JANVCQ010000231.1:1037189-1053007 GCA_025531925.1 Erythroxylum plowmanianum
TCCATCAACTATCTGATATTTGATCTCCAGAGTTTGAGTGGACCTGTGTCTGCAACCCTCTACCTAGGATACTCTCTTCTGATGGTTCTAGCAATTATGCTTGTGACAGGCACGGTCGGTTTCCTGTCATCGTTCTGGTTCGTGCATTTCTTGTTCTCATCAGTGAAGCTGGATTGATCACTTCCTTTTCAAAATTTGATTCATCAACCATGAGAATTCACATATGAGCAGAAATGTGTGCGACCATTTACACTAGATTACTTGTTTTCATGTTTGATCATCGTCCAGTTTACTTTACTGGAAAGCTTACGAATGTAATGAAAATAATCCATTACCAGTTTTGAGATATTCTTTATTAGATCGCCTTATAACTTCTGAAGTCAGAAAATCATGTGAACAACAATCATTTGTATGGTGTTCTTTATAAAACAATTGACGTTGTACGATTATTTTAGCCTCCCTATCTAAAGCTTGGACCTTCCCATCTAAGCTTGGCAAAAAGGTCCGGTCTAGGCCCCGAATTCAGAATTCACTCCAAAGACATTTGAATGAATCATCCTTTTTATGGAAGTTAAGTCTTTGCCTGCTAGGCAAAGTTTCTCTTACAGGTTTCGTCAGGCATGTTACCATGTTCTGTGGAAAAAGCTAACAAAGTATTTGTAAATATTCCCTTCTCGAGGTCAACCATATTGTTTGTGATTTATACCTTGCTGTATTTGGGTGTCTAAACCACAACTTGGTTCCTGTCAGGCAAGTTGAACTTATTTGCCATTAGAATTCCAAATGAATGCAAGCAACTAGGAGCTTCACGGTTGTCACTTATAACTGAATTGCTGAAGAGTGACATAAAATAATCTTTGATTCAAGGTTGGTCCTTGCTCAGTTTTGCTCCAATCCCTACAGCATTTCTTTAAGAGGTAACAGAGAGTTCAAGTGAAAATTTTGTTAAGATTCTTTATTTTTGGGTTAATTTAGTTCGAGTATGAGCTAACTTATTATGATTCGTTAAGTCGAAAACATTTGTGACAAACTAAATCTAATCGATTTGAATACTCGAACTCAAAACTAGTCAAACTCGAACAAAATTTCTGCTTTGATTTTTCTATGGGAAAAGCTTGTACAAGAAACAAATCCTGCCATAAATTCCACAAAGAAGCTGCCATAAAAGCACTTACATGAAAGCTACAGTAAGGTCAAAGTCACTCACCACGTCTTGGGATGAAGACAACTCGTCATTTTCCACTTCAAACTCTAGTGATTCACTCCAACCATGAGTTCTTGTCAAGTTTATATATTGATGTCAATGTGTTGGATACATTTCATTGAGTTATAAAGTTTCATCGAGAGTAATCAAGTGTTCTTATTTATATTCTGAATCTTCCAATTTCTTGGTTAAAATAATGTTGCTTCGATCACAAACAATAGGCTGCAATCTGCAAAAAATGAACAATAAATAAATAAATTTCTATCTCTACACCGTAGTTGACCATGGAAGCATGTTATCAGATAACAAGTTGGTTTCTCATCCAAAGTCAAAGAGCTAACTAAACCATATTAAATTCCATGACAGATAAATGGGAAGTTGTTTTCTTCATTAAATTCGTGTATTTAAGTCCATAGAATTCTCAGGAGACCCATAGCAATAGTAGTGAACAAAGTTTTGTCTCTTTGTTAGCTTCTGGTTCTCTTTTTCTCCTGAATTCCGTTGGAGAAGATGGCCGGAGGATCTTTCAGGCCGGTTGGTGTGGCCAAGGAGCGAGCAGATCAGTACCAAGGCAGACTCACCTCGTCTGTGATAATTACATGTATTATTGCTGCTGTTGGTGGATCCATCTTCGGATATGACATTGGCATCTCAGGTATGTATATTTCTGTTCCAATTTTCATGATCAAAAAGCTCCAAGAACCTGTCATGGATTGAGGGTTTTGATAATAATTATGTTTGAAGGTAGTTCTTTAAGATTAAGATGGATAGCAGTCATGAATTTCTGGAAAAAAAAAAGTCACAGAAATGGGGATTTTACTTTTTTTTTTTAATTTCTCAAGATTCTTCTTTCCTGCCCACAAAAGGAAAAGTTTATGTTGCCAAGCTCGATTGTTCAACTCCATCCAGGGTCCTGAAAAACATCCTGGAAAGATTGGCATGAATACCTGTGAATGAACTTAAAGTGGGTTCTGGTTCAACACCTGAAATATGAATATATCTGATTCAATAATCAACAGGAGGGGTGACATCCATGGATGGATTTCTGGAGAAGTTCTTCCCTACTGTCTACGAAAGAAAACAGCATGCACATGAAAACAACTACTGCAAGTACGACAACCAAGGGCTTGCAGCTTTCACTTCTTCTCTGTACCTTGCTGGTTTAGTATCGTCTCTCATAGCAGGTCCCGTGACAAGAGTTTATGGTCGGCGTACAAGTATTGTATGTGGAGGCATCAGCTTTCTCATTGGAGCTTCCTTAAATGCTGCAGCTATGAACCTGACTATGCTCCTACTAGGCCGTATCATGCTTGGGGTTGGCATTGGTTTTGGCAATCAGGTATCTTTGATGTTCTCTCTCTTCTTCAATTAGTTTGGAGGACTAATGAAGATGTCTAACTATTTCATCTTCTGATTTCTCAAGTCTGTACCGGTATATTTATCCGAGATGGCCCCGGCTCACCTTCGAGGAGGGCTGAATATGATGTTTCAGTTAGCAACTACAATTGGGATCTTCACAGCAAACATGGTAAATTATGGAACACAGAAGCTTGAACCATGGGGATGGAGGCTCTCCCTTGGTTTAGCAGCAGTTCCAGCGATATTAATGACGGTTGGGGGGTTATTCGTACCGGAGACGCCGAACAGTTTAATTGAAAGAGGGCTGAAAGAAAAGGGAAGACAAGTGTTGGAGAAGATCAGAGGAACTGAGAATGTTGACGTAGAATTCCAGGATATCGTGGATGCAAGTGAATTAGCTAACTCCATCAAGCATCCCTTCAGGAACATCCTGGAAAAGAGGAACAGGCCACAATTGGTTATGGCAATCTGCATGCCAACATTCCAAATACTCACTGGCATAAACTCCATTCTCTTCTATGCTCCGGTTCTGTTCCAAAGCATGGGATTTGGAGGGAATGCTTCCCTCTACTCATCAGCTTTAACTGGAGCTGTTCTTTGTTCTTCAACTTTCATCTCCATTGGAACTGTTGACAGATTAGGAAGAAGAGTCTTGCTTATCAGTGGTGGTATACAGATGATAATCTGTCAGGTAAAGCAATTAATTTCCATACAAAACATTAGATTACAACTAGTCCTAATTTCCAATACCAAGTAACCCAATTTTGATGGAACAGGTGATAGTAGCTATAATCCTGGGGCTGAAATTTGGTACCAACGAGCACCTGTCAAAAGTGTTCTCAGCTTTGGTTGTTACTGTAATATGTCTCTTTGTCTTAGCTTTTGGATGGTCATGGGGTGGTCTAGGATGGACAGTTCCAAGTGAGGTATTTCCATTAGAGACTCGTTCTGCTGGGCAGAGCATTACAGTAGCAGTAAACCTGCTGTTCACATTCATCATTGCTCAGTCCTTTCTCTCCCTCCTCTGTGCATTTAAGTTTGGAATCTTCCTCTTCTTTGCTGGTTGGATTACAGTCATGACCATCTTCGTTTGTTTGTTCTTGCCTGAAACCAAAGGAGTTCCTATCGAAGAGATGATATTACTCTGGAGGAAGCACTGGTTCTGGAAAAGAATCGTCCCTGGAATTCCTCAGGTTGATGACAATATCGAAACGGGTGAAAGGGTTTCAAGAACATAGTCCATGCAATGTTCACGACCATTTTTAATGTTGTAAAACTGCTTAGTTCCTCGTTTGTTGGAGCCAATCAACTGATCCCTTTATTAACGACGCACTTGCTAGCTAGTTGCAGAAGCAAGATGGTCTTTAATTCCTTTAGTACCGTGATCTAATGCAATTGTGCCTGTGTTTAACTATCATTTAGAGATTTTTACCCTCCATTTACACCTTCAAAAAAGTTGGAATCTTTGTATTAAATTTAGGATCTTTGTGAAGAAGATGATGAGTTTCATTTGGACCAAGAGCAGAAGAAAGAATAGTTTATGTATCACAATCTATTATCTTTGGAAGTTTGAATGTTAATTTGTGCATTTACTGATGTTTTAAAAATCAGATCAGAAGTCAAACTGATAAGATAAAATGTTTAAAGTTTAAAAAATTTAACTAGTATTAGACTGTCATAAAATTGACTAAAGTTTGAATAAAATTAAAGAATTTGAAATATAATTGAAAGAGATTGTCTTTATCTATTTAAGAATTTAAAGTCTAAATCAGTAGGGATGCAATCCATGGGTTTAAATTTAGGTGTTTTCAATAGGTTAACTCATAGACCATACCTAGGTCCAAGTTGGCTTGAAACTCAACTATTTTAAATAAAACAACATCATTTTGCTTAGAAGAGTTGTGTCGCAGGCAAAAGGAGAAGCACAATTAGGGATTCATGGAATTGGGAAATTGGGAAGAATTGACCAAGAGGAAGTCAATACAGAAGCTAAATAAAACGCAACGTTATTGAAGCTAAAAGATTGGGAGGTAGAAAAGCCACGTGTTGGCCTACAATAAGTAGACTAGAAATATTCCAATTCTAGAAGAAATTATACAGCTATATATGTACCAACAATGTTGTAACATAATTGTTAGGGAATGAATATAATGTTGAATTGGTTCACGTGAACTGTCCCTCTCTGCTATTCTTTCTCTGTCATTCTTTCTGTTATACTGTTTTATTGCTAATTTTACATAAACACCTCGTACACAATTGGTTCCCCACTAGAATCAATACTATTTGGCTCCATTGACGTTTCGCTTGTCACATCTGGTATCAGAGCAGTCCTTCCTCAGTCTGTGGTAATGGCAGTAGGAACGAAGTCTTAAGACATTGCTAGGTTAGAGGAATTCGTCAAAACCTTAGCCACTGAAATGCATGAAAAATTTGAAAAAGGTTATGAAAGGTTTAGAGGAAAACCACCAGAGGATCGAAGCGACCAACCTAAAGCAAAATACTGAGTAAAAAGGAGAGCTGATGACCCAAATTAGCTCACAAATGTAGTTCCTGCACTAAAGCAAAGTACTGAGTTTAAAGAAGAGTTGATGACCCAAATTAGCTCACAAATGTAGTTCCTGCACTCTGCTGCAGCGGAGACCTCAAAACCTAGACCTGAAATTGTGAATCCATCCACCATTTACAGCAGCAACAACCAATCAAACAACTCAGATTCCTAAATCAATCAAATTCCTATAGCCCTTATATTCAACCAAATACCCATAACCTCCATAACTAATCAAACACCCACGACTAACTTACACATACACGACCCCTATTCCATTGCTTCAAACTAACAGGCCACTACTGTGGTGGAAACCACTTTTGCTGCAATAAGCAGGCAAAGAAACCTAAGAAGGATTTTCCGGAGTTTGATGGTGAGAATCTAGATGAGTGGATGTACAAGAGTGAACAGTTCTTTGAAATCAACCTAATGAATACTCACGAGAAGGTCAAGTATGCCTCGCATTTTTTTAGAGGTAACGCATTTCAATGGCATCGTGCATATGTGAGGTCTTTGGAGATGCCCTTGACATGGGAAGAGTACTTGGAGGCTATTTGTAGAAGGTTTGGAGGTCACCCTAACCCGTTGGTGACTATCAAGGATTTGAGGCAAGAAGGAGACTTAGAGGAGTATATTCAGGAGTTTGATAAGTTGTGGAATTGTGCTGAGATTACTAAGAAACAAGCCTTAAGTTGGTTTAAGGGAGGACTTAAAAGTGAATTAAAATGGGCAGTGGTTCATTTGAGACCACTTTTTATCTGAGATACTTACAAAATTACTTAGACAGAGGAGGAGCTACTTGGAGAAGAAGCCACAATTTATGTAACCCACAAAACCTATACCAAATATGTCAACTACACCAACCCAAAAACCGCTTCCTTGTCACCACAAAAAACCAATAAAATACCAGTTTCGGTCACACTAATAGGCCTTTCCAAAGGCCCTGTTACTGACTCTTAAAAAGAAACAAAAAATACCTACAAGGCATAAAACTTTGAGTAATAAGGAGATTGAAGAAAGGAGGGATAAAGGGCAATTTTTGGGTGTGAGGAGCAGTACACACCTGGTCATAGATGCAAGTACAAACAGTTGTTCACTCTCAATATAACAGATGAGGTCCGAGAAAATGAATGTGAAGAAGAGTGTGGTGAGAAGGGGAGGAAGAGCATGATGAAGTAACCCCCCACATCTCAATGAATGCTTTGGAAGGTGATTCTAGATTCCAAACCCTTCGACTTGTTGGCAAAGTGAATCAAAATCTACTACAAGTATTGGTGGATCCCGATAGCACGCATAACTTCCTAAACAAGACAATTGCAACCAAGTTACAATATAAGTTGATACCCATTAATCCCTTAATAGGTGAAGCAGCTAATGGAGATATGATTTGTAAGGCCATCTACAAGGGTTTTCAATGGGAAATGCAAAAGGCTAGGTTTATTGCTAACATGCTCATACTTGAATTGTATAATTATAACATGATATTGGGTGTCCAGTTGTTGTCAACCTTGGGTAATATATTATCAAACTATGATGAAATGTGGATGTCGTTTAAGTGGCTGGGACAAGACATAGTGCTGAAAGGTTCATGTCAGGCTAGCCTTCAGACTATTAAAATGAAACAAATGAGCAAGATGCTCTCTAATCCTATACAGATGGCAGAAGTGCAACTTTATAGTCTCAAGGTAACTGAGACTAAGGTGGTGGAGCTGTCAGATATTACTACCACCTTACCCGAAGTTGTTTCTCAAGCACCAGAGATTGACAAACTCCTGGAGAGTTTCCAAGGTGTTTTTTAGGTGCCTTCGAGTTTACCACCTGACATGTCACATGACCACACAATTGCACTCAATGAAGGTTCAGAACCAGTGAACTTGCATTCAAGTCTGTAGAAGGACATTGTGGAGCAACTGGCGTAGGAATTGCTGGATTCAGGTGTAATACAGCACAGTAAAAGTCCCTTTGCATCTCCAGTAATTCTTAAGAAGAAAAAAATAATACCTGGATAATGTGCATTAACTACTAAGCACTCAATAAGATGACCATCAAGGATAAAATTCTCATACCACTCATGGATGAGCTGCTAGAGGAATTAAATGTTGCTACCATCTTCTCAAAAATTGACTTAAGATCTAGTTACCACCAGATCATAATAGCTCCTGGTGATGTGCCCAAAACAACTTTTAGAACTCATAATGGGCATTATAAGTTTTTGGAGATATCATTTGGCCTCACTAACACCCCTGCCACCTCCAAAGTCTTATGAATGAGGTATCCAATCTATATCTCAGGAAGTGTGTGTTGTTGTTTTTTGATGACATATTAATCTACAATCCGGACCTGCAGCATCATCTAGAGGATTTGAGACAAGTTTTTGAGTTACTGCAGGAATGCCAACTCTATGCTAAATAGTGAAAATGTGTGTTTGGAAGTTCTCGGGTTGACTACTTAGGCCATATTATCTCTGCGGAAGGCATTTCTATAGATCCAAGCAAGATTCAGGTAGTTCAGGAGTGGCAGATTCCTAAAACTACCAAATAGTTAGGGGCTTTTTAGGTTTGATGGGTTATTACAGACAATTTGTCAAGGAGTATGGGACAATCAGCAAGTCACTTACGCAATTGCTGTGAAAAGGAGAATTTAGGTGGAATGAGGTAGCCATCGAAGCTTTCAATGCACTAAAGGAAGCAATAGTCTCGCTCCCTGTTCTAGCTCTGCCAGATTTTTCAAAGGTGTTTGTTGTGGAGACTGATGCTTCTGCTATCGAAATTGGGGTTGTTTTGATGCAAAAAAGACATCCCATTGCATTCATTAGCAAGGCTTTGGCTCTAAAACATCAGGTCCTCTTAGTTTATGAGAGAGAAATGTTGGCGATAATTCATGCAGTCCAAAAATGGCGTCACTATTTGTGGTGAAGGTATTTCAAAATACGAATTGACCATGTGAGCTTGAAGTACCTCCTGAAGCAAAAGATTTCCATGACAGGACATCATAATTGGTTGCTAAAGCTACTGGGCTTTGATTACGAGATATGTTACAAGAAAGAAAAAGAGAATTTAGCAGGAGATGCCTTGTCTAGAAGGACTATTGGGGAGCTTAATGCCTTGGCACTGTCATCAATTACCACTGAACTGTGGGATTAGGTCAAAACTTTATGACAAAGTGATGAAGGGCTTACTAAGCTAATCAAGGACTTGGAAATGGATAAAAACTCTCATTTTCATTACAAGTGGGAGGGAGGAGTACTCATTAGGAAAGGGAAATTGGTTGTGGGAACAGAACAATACTTGCAGACCAAGTTGCTCGCCTTGTTTCATGACAGTGCAATTGGGGGTCATTCGGGAATGAGTGTTACAACCAAAAAGGTTGGCGGAGTGTCACAAACAAAAGCAGAAGCATAATTAGGGATTCATAGAATTAGGATATTGGGGAAGAATTGACCAAGAGGAAGTCAATACAGAAGCTAAATAAAACGCAGCGTTATTGAAGCTAAAGATTGGGAGGTAGCAAAACCACGTATTGGCCTACAATCAGTAGACTAGAAATATTTCATTTCCAAAAGGAATTATACAGCTATATTGTACTAACAACGTTGTAACAAAATTATTAGGGATTGAATACAATGTTGAATTGGTTCACATGAGCTGTCCCTCTCTCTACTATTCTCTCTTTGTCGTTCTTTCTGTTATACTGTTTCATTGCTACTTTTACACAAACACCTCGTACACAATTAGTTCCCCACTGGAACTATTTGGCTCCATTGACATTTCACTCGTCACAAAGTTGGACTTTAGGTAGATCTGAGTCAACTCAGGTACGGATCTAAGTAAAAAAACATTGTTTTATATTTTTAATTAAAAAATTATTTAAAAAAATTAGCAGGACTAGCTCATGAGCGGTCCATTGTCATCTCAATCTAAATGAAAAATTTATTAAACAAAAATTAATTAATTAATTTTGGTTTATAAAAACTTTTTAAATTTAAAAAATTTACTAATTAATTAATAAAATAATTTATTTTTAATAACAAGAGTTTTAAATTAAATTGAACCAAAAAATTAAAAATTTAACTAAAATTAGTATATTCATAATTTTTATTATCAAATCAATTGAATTGATTTAATTTTTTTCTTAAATAATATTATTTTTAAAAATTTTGATGACAAGAAGTCTGGTCTTTCTGTTCTTAAATCGGGTCTGAAAACCCTGGCCCATTATGATCCCTTTATGAAAAAGAGAAGAGGAAACAATTCAGTGTTCATCACGCGTGATTAGTCGGGAATTTGAGTATGATTAAGACACGTAAATACCAAATCAATAAAGCATTGGATTAGTCTTATCCCTTTCTTTGCCTCTTGTGCTACTCTTAAGTCCTCAAAAGATGTGTTCTGTTTCTGCTTCAGTCTTCTCTTTTTCCAAGGCCACACGGTCTGTGGAGGATCTGTCTTCACTTTTTTTTCCTAATCAAGCTTTCTCAATTTATCCTCCATTATTGCCTAATAAAGCTATCTTGGTACTATTTATTTAACACTGTTCTTTTATTTTTAAATGGTCAAAAAAATATCTTTTATCAAATTAAATTATGTCAATTTTAATTTTTGATAGTTTTAAAAAATCAAATACATCAATAATATATCAAAATTTCCAACCTAAGTATCCAATGACTATGTCAACGGGTTGTTTTCTCACCAAAAGTACTTAACAATTGTACTAACATGCTGTTTTTTCATTAAAAGTGTGCCAAAAAACTGTTTTTTGCACCGGTTTCAATAAATTTTATCCTAAATTTGAATAAAAATATGAAAAAGGTATGAAATGAAGATAAAAAATGATATCTTTTATCAAATTGAATTAAGTTAATTATTTAATATATTTTATTAGCTAAATTAAGTACATAATTTTATGCAAATTTAAAAACAAAGAAAAGGGGGAAAAAAAGGTTGAATGGTATAAAAGAATAGCATTTACTTGGTTGCAGAAGGTGAGATTCAGGCTGGTTTGAGCTCAGGTTTTGATGATAGCCCATTAAATGAGATGCAATAACAACAAACACACCGACACCGTGACTTATATGATCACGAGACTCACTCTGAAAAGTGTATGTATGTATGTATCTATGGAAGTTGGTAGCAGATGGAATCTGTCGTGAAGTGATAGTGAAGGTACTCTAAATTTTTGCAGTATCAGCTTCACTTTTTTCCCATATCCAAAAATACAGAAAAAGCCATTAACAACCCTCCATTTTTTTTGTTTCTTTCACTTAAATGCTTAAGGACATGGCTGCAGACAGAAAGTAAAATGAATAGGGTTTCCTGAACTGTCACTGATGGTGATTTTGCTAACATTTTGTTTAGCTCGTCTAGGAGATGTTAATGTCCATCATTAGATTCTGATTTGGACCTGGAACGAATGTTGGCTATGGAGTTACTCGATCATAAAATCAGGAAAAAAGATTGATGCTTTTTTCACAAACTATTTGTCTTTACTCTGTGCTTGTTACTGTCATTTCATGTCAAGGACTCATCAATCCCAACAAGGATCTGCTCCATGTGAATGGTTTATGAAATTAAGAACTTTCATAAACCTGAAGTGGAATAACTTTCATAGCCTGAGATATTGGGAATTTAAGCAAAGAAGATGGTGATGATAGTAAAGTTCCTGTCGTGAATTGTTTAATACCCATTTGAGATCAGAAAGCTGCTGATACATTTCTGGACTGTAACTGAGTATGAGAAGAGAAAAACCAGAACTTTTAGTCTGAAACTTTAAGAACCGTTTCAACATTACTAAATTACCGACCCCTGTGGATAATGGGAACAGAAAGCAACAGAAAACAAATAATAAAACCAACACCTAAAGGCCCTTTTGCCTCTAAAGCAATCTAATAATATTCTCATATCTAACACTCGTCCTGAAACGTCGTTGCCTTCTTTTATGCACAACTTTTCTCAAGTCCCCATGCACTGCGCATCCCAAGAAAGTAGAAGCACACACGTAGAAGAAAAAGCAAAAACCTTGTAGTATTTAGAAGCCATATTTTGTCATCTCTTGAGAGCGTTATCCTTGTCTTTCTCCCTTCTTCACTGCGAGTTCCAATGGAGATTTTCCATTACTTTTGCTTCATTGCTTGCTTGGCCTTTACATTTTTCACCCTGGTTTTTGCCTTTGATCCTTACTCAAATGCCCTTGTGAGCTTAAAATCCGAGCTTGTAGATGATGATGATAACTTGGGGGACTGGTTACTGCCTCCTGGAATGAATTCGTCAGTGGAAGTCCATGCGTGCACTTGGTCAGGTATCAAGTGCAACAAGGACTCTACAGTGGTTATAGCTTTGGACCTATCTTTGAAGAACCTTGGTGGGATATTATCAGGGAAGCAGTTCAATGTATTCACTGAACTTGTTGATCTCAACCTTAGTTACAACTCATTCTCCGGTCGATTTCCGGAACAAATTTTCAATCTTTCTAACCTCAGGAGGTTAGATATCAGCAGAAACAACTTTTCCGGACATTTCCCAGGTGCAGTCTCTGGTCTTCAAAACCTGGTGCTCCTTGATGCTTTCAGCAACAGCTTTTCAGGTCCACTGCCAGTTGATGTTTCTAAGCTCGAGTATCTAAAGGTTCTCAATCTGGCTGGGAGTTACTTCAGTGGACCAATTCCAGCAGCGTATGGATCTTTCAAAAGCCTTGAATTTGTTCACTTGGCTGGAAACTTACTCAGTGGCAACATACCACCAGAACTTGGCAAGCTCAAGACAGTCACCCACATGGAGATTGGATATAATTCTTACCAGGGAACTATTCCATGGCAATTGGGCAACATGAGCGAGCTTGAGTACCTGGACATGGCGGGTGCAAATATCTCCGGTACAATCCCCAAACAATTCTCCGATCTCACCAGGCTCCAGTCACTATTTCTCTTCCGAAACCAACTCAGCGGATTAGTCCCAGATGAGTTAGGCAGAATCTTGCCTCTTACAAGCTTGGATCTTTCTGACAATCAACTTACTGGGCCAATACCTGAAAGCTTTGCGGAGTTGAAAAATCTGCGACTGTTGAGTTTGATGTACAATGAAATGAATGGCACTGTCCCACCAGGCATTGCAAGTCTTCCAGCTTTGGAAACTCTCCTCATATGGAACAACTTCTTCTCTGGCTCACTTCCAGAGGATTTAGGAAGGAACTCAAAGCTCAAATGGTTAGATGTTTCCACCAATAATTTCATTGGAAGCATTCCACCCGATATTTGTGCTGGACGTGTGTTGTACAAGCTTATGCTCTTCTCTAACAGCTTCACGGGCAGCCTTTCACCGTCTATTTCGAATTGTTCTTCACTTGTTCGTCTTCGAATAGAAGACAATTCTTTTTCTGGAGATATCCCTCTGAAATTCAGCAATCTTCCTGGCATCACTTATCTTGACCTCTCCAACAATAAATTCACAGGTGGAATTCCCTCAGATTTGTCTCAGGCTTCCAGTCTTCAGTACTTCAACGTCTCCAACAATCCAGGACTTGGAGGTGTTATCCCAGAGCAAGTATGGTCTTTGCCACTCCTCCAAAATTTCTCAGCCTCAGACTGCAATATCTCTGGCAATTTTCCTGCAACTGGATCATGCAATTCCGTCATGGTTATTGAGTTACGTATGAATCATCTAGAGGGAGATCTTCCACAAAGTATTTCAAAGTGCACGAGTCTTACGAAGGTGGATTTAGCTAATAATCGGTTCACCGGTAACATACCAGAGGATCTTGCAGGCATTCCAGAGTTGACTGTGTTGGACTTGTCACATAACAACTTCACTGGCTCATTACCAGCAAAATTTGGTGATTCTTCGAGATTGACAGTTCTCAATGTCTCCTTTAACAGCATCTCTGGTTCTATTCCCTCCAACAACTTGTTTAAATCGATGGGTAGCAGTGCATATAAAGGAAATCTGAACTTATGTGGGGCTCCTCTGCAACCTTGTCCGACGTTAATGGCCATATTTGGAGGTAGAGGCACAGGGAAGCTTACTTGGATTCTGCTACTGTGCTCGGGAGTGATTGTTTTTGTTGTAGCATCAGCTCTGGGTATATTCTATTTCAGAAGAGGAAGTAAAGGGCAATGGAACGTGATGTCCTTCAGTGGAATCCCAAAATTCCCCGCAAATGATATTCTGAAAAGCTTAAGTTTTACAGAATCAATGGCAGCAGTCTTTCCACCATCAGCTTCTGCTGGCATAGCAGTTCTATCCACAGGAATAACAGTTTCAGTGAAAAAGATTGAACTTGAAACAAAGGAAATGAAGAAAGTCACAGAATTTGTATCGCAGATTGGCAATGCAAGGCACAAGAATTTGATAAGATTGTTAGGATTTTGCCACAACAAGCACATAGGTTATCTCTTGTACGATTACTCATCCAATGGAAACTTGGCTGAGAAAACCAGTATGAAGAGGGATTGGTTGGCCAAGTACAAGCTTGTAGTTGGCATAGCTAGGGGACTTTGCTTCCTTCATCATGAATGTCACCCAGCAATTCCTCATGGAGATCTGAAGTCAAGCAACACACTGATTGATGAAAACATGGAACCCCATTTGACTGAATTTGGCTTCAAATACCTGACAGGAATAGCTAAAGGCTCATCTTCTGAAACAGTTTCACCTAGAAAAGGAGGTAAATTGTAACTTGCCATATCTTCTTTAGTATAATCTATTCCATGTTTAGGTTGTGTAAGCTTTACTTGCTACTACATATCAGACAAAGATAACTTTTCACAAGAAGTTAAAAAGTTGAAAACAAGCCTGCAGCCTGTAATAATTCCATTACTAAAAGTCCAAGCAAAAAGTTGCTGCTTGTCTTGAGTATTCTCAAGAGTATATTCTGCATTTGTACCAATAACACTAGGAAAACTGATTTACTGTTTGAAAGCAACTATTCTTAGACATACAAGTCACTGGCTCATCCTCATCCTCAACCTCAACTTTTATTTAATGCTTGATCAGACGAATTCAACACTCCAATGAAAGAGGAGCTCTATGCGGACATATACAGATTTGGAGAGATTATCCTGGAAATCTTGACCGATGGCAGACTTACAAATGCAGGAGAGACCATGCAACGCAAACCCCTAGACTTGATCCTAAGAGAAGTATTTTCTGAAAATGAAGCTGGCTCTAGTAGTTCCATTAAAGAAGAGATGAGACTAGTCGTCCAAGTTGCTATCTGTTGCACAAGAAGTAGACCATCCGAACGGCCATCAATGGAAGAGGCATTCAAGCTTTTGTCAGGGTCAAAGTCGCAGAACTATAGCAAAATGATGAAGCCAGGTCATTACTGCCAAACTACAGATTAATGGAAAGTCATGGACATAACGTGTAGCTAGATACTAAGAGTGGTTGTTTGTATTTGATATTGTTGTTTGATAGTCACCAAAAAGGTTTCTCTGTAATGTATTGGTCTATATAAGTTTTTGCACTTTTAGCAGAAGTTTATGACAGAAAGATAAACTGATTCATGTCTCTTTTTCAGGTCCTCCTTTCAGTACCATGGACCTGGAAACAGTTTATCTAGTACTGTGACAAGGTTTATGACTTCCCAGAATAACTGTTCAGTAATTTTTGCAGGGATCAAGAAATTTATGGGAAGTTTCAGTAATAACCTGTCTAAAGATGCATGTCTAAGATTACTTTTGAAGTTAAAGGTCGTTCTCTTTTAAGACTAAAGGGCATTCGTCGTGCCAATCATTGGATAAATTAAAATGCTCAAACAGCACTTTTATCATCTAACCAAGCTTCAATCACACAATTTGAAAAAGGAAATTGGATCTCTAGTCCGAGTTCTACTTGACCAAAATCAAAATCCTCATTATTCTAAACTCCAAACAACCTTTCCAAGAAAACGTCAGGACTGACTACATTTACTCAACTTACAGATTTCAACCTTTTCATGGAAAGGCAAGCTGAAGAGGTAATGCACTTTGTGCTTCAGTTGAATGACTATGAAGATCACATCGGTGAGTGCTGTTAACAGTCTCATACTTAGATGTTGGTTTACTAACTCCAACTAAACCAAGAAGGAAACAGGTCAGATTTCGTACACTTAACACCAGAAAAAGTAAACACCTTTGAGATCTTTGGAAGCTGGAAACTCTAATAGCTCATCAGTATTAGACGTTATTAGCTCTTCTGCTTACGCTATTTTCACTTCTCTTTCCCAAGACCAAAATGCCTCCAAACAGCCTCATCATATGGGACTTCAATCCATTAAAGATTTCATCTTTCTACTAACACTTCCGATTTCAGGCAACCCCATATCAATAAAACCACCAAAGACGCGAACTTTGGTGGCTCGGTGGAGTGAAGATTGACATGTGCCAGACCGACCCAACTTGGCTTAAATACAGTTTGGAAATCTTTGAAGTGAATTAATTAACGAATTAGATTCAATTATATTAATGAGATTGAATTTAATTTAATTTACATTGTTTGGAGCAAATTTAATAATATTAGAAATGAATTTAATTACACTATTTAAAATAAGAATAAATATAGTGAGAAATGAGAATGAATATTATTATTATTATTATGATGGTTGGTTAAGAGGAATGAATAATTGTTATTACCATTAACAGTAGTTGAGTTATAAAAAATAATGAAAAATAAAAATTTATTATATTTTAATTAATTAATTAATCATATTTTAATTACTTATATTGTAATTAATCAATTA
>JANVCQ010000231.1:1053107-1066092 GCA_025531925.1 Erythroxylum plowmanianum
ATTACTTATATTGTAATTAATCAATTACAATATATTGATTAATTAAAATATTGTAATTAATTTTAATTAATTATATTGGAACGAGAATGAATATTATTATTATAATTATGATGGTTGGTTAAGAGGAAGGAATGATTACTATTATCATTAACTGTAGTTGATTTATAAAAATATTGAGAAATAAAACTTCATCATATTTTAATTAATTAATTAATCATATTTTAATTACTTTTATTGTAATTAATCAATTACAATATATTAATTAATTAAAATATTGTAATTAATTTTAATTAATATTGTAATTAATTAATTAATTACAATATTTTAATTAATTAATGAATTATATTTTAATTAATTAAATTGTAGTTAATTAATTATTAATAATATTTTAATTAATAGTTTTTAGAATCCAATCAAGTGAAGCATAAGAGAGTAAGAAGTGAAGTAGTCCAAATAATGAAAGAGCAAAAGAGCAAGACATTACCTTTAAATGATACAAAGTGATTTTTGATAAGAAAATCAAGGCAAATAATTATACTCAATAAAAACTCACAATAACTATATAAATTTTGATGAATGTCAAGTTATAAACTCACAGCAAACAACAATTTTTTATTCATATGTGTCTTCCTCAAGTTTTAATGTAATTGAATTCCTATACTTGGAAGAATGAATTTAATAAGGAGACGCGTTTAAATTATATGTATGAATTGAACCCATCTATTTTTTGTATTTCCAAACATGTGAATTGAATTTACACCATTTCAAACACTGTCTTTATATGAGTTAACTGAAATTCGAAGCTGAGTTGTGCTCGAAATCCGAATCTCAAAAGTTTTAAATAAAATGAAAATTTTAATTTAAAAAAAGAATGTTAACTAATTATGTATATTTTTTAAATTTAAGAAATTTGAAATAAAAGTTACTTATGATTAGAGATTAATTAGGAAATAAAAATGTGTATAATTAGAAAGTTTTTAATTTTAATATTTTTAAAATTTTAAGTTTAAAAGTATAATTACTTTTATATATAGAGGACTCCAACTTGTAAGAGAAAAAAAAGCATTGAAATTTCAGCATTTTTTTCATTGACTTGGCTTGACTTGACTTGGTTCCCATGTTCTTTACTTTAAACTAGAAAAGAGTATGGCCAAGGCCAAACTCCCTCCTTTGATTGCCCAGTGGAAGTACCTGAAAGGCTTCCATTGCATAGATTCTTTTCCTTTTCAACACTCAACTGTAAGATTATTCTGCGCAAGATATTTCCCCGTTTCTGTCCTTTGATTCTGTTTGTGTATCTGTAAGTATGGGATGGTGACCATAAGGACGAATCTTTAACAATAAAGTAACAACCTTTGAAGAAAAGCAAGCACCGGGAATTTACCAGCTAGTTCAGACAGTGAGCTATGCCGGACGGTGAGGTCAGCTTCGAGGGTATTGTAGTTTCTGCCGTTGACACTAATACTAGTGCCACTGCTTCCTCTTCGATCACCGATGATGGAGAACTATCCGGATTTGAAGTTCAGAGCAGCGGGAAGGATCCAAGAAAAATTGCTAGAAAGTAAGTTCTTCCTATTTCCCTTTAATGGGTTTCGTTGTTTTCTTGGTTTGGATGGCATTGTTGAATTCCTTGGTTGGTTGATGAGAGGCACGTGAACTAGACTAAACAATCATTCGATGAATTTCTTGATCATGGTTATTGTTATTATATTTACTTTATGCATGACTGGAGCTATGCCATTCAATGTTGTTGCGGGTTAAAACTGAAGGGAAAGATGCAAACTTTTCTCGGTTCAGTTGCCGAAAATTTAAAATTTGCTTCACCAGAACGTGGCAGGAGTTGTATTGATAGTTGCGTATATTGCTGCACTTGGTATAGATGTAAAAGGTTATGACGTTTTTATGTGCAGACTTGGCTGATTTTATTTGTACCTTAGGTATCAGTTGGATCTATGCAAGAAAGCATTAGAAGAGAACATAATCGTGTATTTAGAGACAGGCTGTGGCAAAACTCACATTGCCGTGCTTCTTATATACGAATTGGGTCACTTTATAAGGATACCACAGCGGAGGGTATGCGTCTTTCTTGCACCTACAAATGCCCTAGTTCATCAGGTAAGGTTTCTTTTCTTATGGAATCCCACTTAATTTTGGATGATTTGCAGGGCAGTTTGATCTTACCTGTTTAGGTTTGATAATGTGCTTTGCAACCATCAATTTTGGGTCTTCTGATCTTTCTTTACCATATTCGTAAATTTAAATTTAAAAAAAGGAATACAGAGTTGTTGGTTTGAGAGTTGCATGGTGACCAATAGTAATGTTTGCTGATAGATTTTGACGAAATTTAAGTGTTAATTCTCAAACTTGACCTCTTTATTGGCTACGATATTGAATAAAATGGAATTACTTTTGTAGCAAGCTAAAGTCATTGAAGAATCTACTGATTTCAAGGTTGGGGTACATTGTGGAAGATCCAACCAGTTGAAGAGCCACAGTGATTGGGAAAAAGAGATTGAACAGCATGAGGTAGCTATTCAATTCAACATGCCTTAGTCTTGTTCAGGTTGTCCTATGATAAAGCATAGGTTACTTTGATAGAATAAAAATTCAAAATTTGGTGCATTGTTAGATACTACTCTATTAGGTTGATTTAGTTATCTACTCTGTGCGTTGTTAGATACAAAATTCCTTTGTTTCAGAAGAGAAAAGAGAAATGCTTTTTTTTTCCTTCTCTTTTTTCCATTCTAGCCTTTTGCGAAATTGTTTGTTCTTGGAATGGAACTAACGACTACCATATCTGAACTTCATGATTGTTCTTTAATTTCATTTTGATCTGAAATTTTACAGGTTCTTGTCATGACGCCTCAGGTACTGCTGAGCAATTTAAGTCACAGTTTTGTCAAGATGGACTTTATTGCTCTTCTAATATTTGACGAGTGTCACCATGCACAAACAAGAAGCAACCATCCTTATGCACAAATCATGAAAGTGGGTGGCTATATGAGCTCTTATTGGTACTTGTGCATGTTAACCTGCATTAACCAAAGGCTACTGATTCTTCATTACTTTCTATCATGACAATTCTTTTAGGTCTTCTACAAGGACAAGGATATAAATCTTCCCCGCATATTCGGCATGACTGCATCTCCAGTTGTGGGAAAAGGTACTAGTATGCTTCTTATCATGGCGACAAAGCACATGGATGTTAAGATCTGAAATCACACTTTTTTACTTTGGGGGGGTTCATTTGAAATGTTGCTATACATGAAAAGAAAAAAATCCGTGTCCTTGATGGCCAATGGATCTATGGTGCTTACACCTTATGTAGGGAGAGAGGAAATTAGACAGAGGATCATTCTAAGATTAGCTAGGTGTTTACACCTTATACTTCTTATGTGTGGTTATGTTGCTTATAGGTAAGATTGTTGCTTCAGCAGCATATAGTTGTATGGTTTTTCTATTTCTTGAGAAAGTTATCTATCATCAGGTGGCTCTGGCCTATAGTGATGTCAACCTTAATTAAGTTTTTCATGCACGTTTTGTCTTTCAGGTGCATCTAATCAAGGAAATTTGCCAAAGAGCATCAATAGTCTTGAAAATATGCTTGATGCCAAGGTAGGTTGTGGAACTGTCAGTTCAAGGTCTTATTATATTCAATGCTTGCTTTCCATTTTCTTAATTTAATGATTGTGTCAAACATCTCTTATATAGTTATGGGCAGGGCTAGGAAAACAATTCACTGGGGGAAAAATATAAAGATTATTGGGGGCAAACTTACAAATTTTTATTAGTATTGATCGTTCTACTAATTTTGTTAATCCTAGGCATATATACTAGGCTATGAGTGATCTAGCATAAAAATGATCCTTATTGGTTGAGAGAGCAGTGAACGTGTGGAAGTACCTGAAGTTCTGCTAATTTAGGGTGCTTTTTTCTTATTTCATCCATGTTGATATGCACAATCAGCGCAGGGTTTATTTTCTTTACAATTTAGTCCTTTTTTGGGCAAGTTTCTCATTTTTAGGTATGAAGGATTCTCTGTTACTACTCTTACATTGTTCAAACAGCTTGTCTAGCTATGTTCATGTTAGCCTAAATGGAGTCCATGTTGAATTTTCCCTAATGTTTCTTTACTTTATAACTTCCCATTTAGGAAGCTTGGTTTATCTATTGTTAATGAAACTTTGCAGAGTTGAGCAGAATCTGCCAAAGCGTAACCTTTATCAACTGCCAATTTTCGTTTCAGACTGGTTTTTGTGAGAAATGTTAAAGGTGTATACTTGCTAAGAGCACTGGCTTCATAGATGTGCTAAAAAAATTTTATGCGAAAAGAGGAGCTATCAAATCTCTGCTCCAAGATAGAACCATCCTCAAAAAATATTGCTGCATATCATGAATTGGCCTGTGATTTTATGTGTACATGAAGTTATCATTATTTTTTTGTTAAATTCAGCCTGACAATTCTCATCATTGAAGGCTTTTAGCTATTCTTATTAAAAGTTGAAGGATATGCAAGATGGACAACATTTGTTGTCTACCTTGTTCTTTGTTTGTTTAGATGGATTTGAATCTGCATATAGCAGTGTTTCACCTTGATTTGTTGAATATGTGTGTTATTAAATGTTGTTTGGTGTTGAAGCTCTGAAAGTCATATCCTAACTATGAAGAGGGATATGAGTTCTGATTGGGATTCTCTTCATAGTTTGTTTCCACAATAGCTGGGCATGCAGTCAAGCTCAATTTTATATCTGTGGTAATTGTTGCTGATGTTTCCGTTTGTAGGTTTATTCAGTTGAGCATAAGGAAGAGTTGGAGAAATATGTAGCATCTCCTACAATTAAAGTATATCCATATGGTACTGCAGAACATGACGGAAATAGCCCCTTTACAGTTTACCGTACTAAACTGGGGGATATTATGCAGCGGGTGCTTTATTGTTCTTGTTATGGTTTTTCAGTTCTTACAATTTTTGTTTTTTGATTCAAAATGTGTTTACATGCCACTTCTTTTTTGACTAGAACAGTGCATATCAGAAATTGGAAACAAGGTGGATGATTATCAAATCATTAGAATCCAAAGAAAAGCTCTTAGACGGATGCATAGTAATATGATAACTTGTTTGGAGAAACTTGGCCTGTGGGGAGCAATACAGGTAAGTTCTGGTGGCATCAAATCAAAATGTTTCTTTCTTATTGTCAAGAAACCATTGAACGTAGAGGTCTGAATTTATCAAGTGAATTGTTAATCTTAGTTATATGTACTAATTCTATTATACTTTCCCACAGAAGATGGTGGGGCAGAATTTAGAAAGTTTACACAAATCATACCTTGTGTTATATTCATTTTAACATGGGACTACGTTTTTGTAATTTGAAATTGAGTTTTGGTGTCATCATTCTATTTGTTTCTTTGAGGACCAAATTTCTAGAAGTTTTATCTTGCATTCTGACTTTTAATATCTCCATTATTTGTATTGAAGGCCTGTCAAATACTTTCAAGCGGTGATGACTCCGAGAGGAATGCCTTCATGGAAGAAGGAGGGACTCCTTGCAATAGATATCTAGCTCAAGCAGCAGAAGTGCTTTCTGCTGATTGCACAAAAGGTAAGAGGATATATTAATATAAGAACTTTTGCAATCTGTTTACCTACTTGCATTATACTCTCCAATCTGGATTTTTTCCAGACTTGGTCAATGGGACCAGTGGTCTGATATGATTGGGAAACCCAACAACCAAATGGTTGACATGTCCAACTCTATCAACTCATTAAAACTTGATCAAGAATGTAACTAAGCTCACTGGTATGGTAGTTTTCCTTATGGCTATGAGACTGAAGCCTAGGAGAGATAACGATCTTTAGGATTGCATCCCTTGCCACCCCAACCCAGTTGCTAGCCAGAGATTCTACAGCCCCATTAGGACATGGTTGTCTTGGAAGAAAATATTAACAAGATAGTTATTCAAGCAAATTAAGAATGCTTCACTTTTGGTGTTTTTGGTCTTTCAAACGTCTACAAGCACTACAACAAGGATAGAATTTCAAGTTACTATATGATCTCTAGGTCATATCGGCATTTTTCTTGCTGAAACTTTAACTTTGTCAGTGTAAGGCAGCATTAGCATGTCCAAACTGTTAACTTTGAGTTTAGGAGTAAGGCAGGATATATTGAAGAATAAACTACTGTATATTGAAGAATAAACTAATGTAGAAGTCAAATTTGGTGGTTCATCCAGTATGGGAGTTGTCAAGCACAGAATATGTGGAATCCAATTTGTTTGTTGACTCACTTATTGCATGAAATAAAAACAAATACTAATTGGCACTTTATGCTTAATTTTCCAATTTTAACATTTGAACCAACTTTATTGTCAACTTCTATTGTTATTTATGTTCATCTTGTTGTGGATATTCTTGTAGATGGCGTTGCATTTGATCTATCACATGCAGAGGTTTTAAAGGAGCCCTTTTTCTCAACAAAGCTTTTACGCCTTATTGGAATTCTTTCGACTTTCAGGTTTGTAATGGTGTGTTTATTCCTGTCTTTGCAAATCGATGCTAAACAATTTTAGGATTCCAAAATATTAGGTTTTACCTTTATTCTTGTTAAACTACCTTTTGATTCAAGATTTGATAAAATTTCCATTTGTGATGTTTCATTCTTTACGTGTTGACTTGGTCTTTTCTTTTCCCAGGGTACAACCAAAAATGAAATGTATAATATTTGTGAATAGGATTGTGACTGCAAGATCCCTGACATACGTACTTCAAAATCTTAAATTTTTAGCATCATGGAAGTGTGATTTTCTTGTTGGAATTCACTCTGTACTGAAGAGTATGTCACGCAGGACCATGAACAACATTCTTGAAAATTTTCAGACTGGAAAGGTAAGACTCTGAATACTACTATGGTGTCAAATGTTGACAAGTCCTTAGAATTTACACATGTTGAAGTCACAAGAAATCAGGGAAGATTTCAGTCTCCCTAAATTACTCCTTATTAGGAGGCAGATTTGCCTCCTTACCTTATTTTGTATTTACTCTTAATTTAGAACATCATTGTATACTATATATGGATGTAATATTGTACAGGAAGAAGATGAGAAAAACAACAGATAAAGAAGAAAGTTACTGTGGACGTAGGTCTCATTGACTAAACCACGTAAATCATCTGTGTTTGTTTTCTCATTTCCTTCTAAACCACAACACATATTTGCCAGTTGCAGTTGGATGCTCTGAAATGCAATTTGGCCAACTTTGTTGAACTGTTAAAAGAGTAGGAGGTATACTGCACCAGCATTGGAAATTTAATCTGTTAACTTTAACATCCAGCGGAGTGTTTTTTTTTTATTTTTGTTCCAGGAAATGGAAGTTCCCTGACTTTACTTACAGTAGCACTCTAGGTGCCTGAAGCTTCCTTGAATACACGATACACGATTGTTCCCAGTATAATAGTTGAATTGATCTCCTACATTATCAGTCAATCCTGTAACTATTTAAATCATTCAAATATAAACCTCCTTTAAGGATGAAATGGTTGATCTACATCTAGTGATCTTATGGAACTTAAGTTTTTACGGTTTTGGATTAGATTTATTAGTAGTGTAGTCAGGTTGATGAGTAATTAGCTGATGATTAGGATTGAAGACAACTCATATCATGATCACCTGGTTATTGCAAGAGAAGCAGAATTAGGGAATTGTGGATACTCCTTGTTGGCAACAATAATTAAAACAGATGAAAACACTAGTAAAAACTGAAACTTTAATCAGAAGTTGTAACTCTGCAGCTCTGGGATGTTTAAGATTTTAGAGAGACAAGCTATAAAATGTTATGCTATTTTGCTATCATATGAAGCCCTTTGAATCTTCTCTGGAGTTCCTTTATCCATGCTTCTTATGCATGTGATCCTTTTTCATAAAGCTTGATTTAGCTCCTGCGATTTCACAAATATGCAGTTGAATTTACTAGTTGCAACCAAAGTTGGTGAAGAAGGACTCGATATTCAGACATGCTGCCTTGTGATACGTTTTGATCTACCAGAAACTGTTGCTAGCTTTATACAATCGAGAGGTCGTGCGAGAATGCCACAATCTGAATATGCCTTTTTGGTAGACAGGTACTTCTTATGTATGTTAATCTACTAATCTGCAGCACCCCACTATCTTTTTTTTTTTTTTTAATATGCCAGAATAATTGGTCTTTATATTGCAGTGGGATCCAGGGGGAGCTAAATTTAATAGAAAGTTTTAGAAGGCAAGAATTTCGCATGAATATGGAAATTTCTGCCAGAACATCTGAGGAGAAATTCGATAGTCTTGAGGAAAGAGTTTATAGAGTTGATGCATCTGGTGCTTGTGTGACTGCTGGATATAGCATTTCATTGCTTCACCAATATTGTTCAAAGCTTCCACATGATGAGTATGTTGCTGATCTAACTAGTCACCATTTTATTACCTAGTAGTTTACTTGTCTTTCTATACTTCTGCTGATACTGTTCATCTACTTTTCAGATATTTTGACCCCAAACCAAAATTCTTCTATTTTGATGATTTAGGAGGAACTGTCTGCCACATAGTATTACCCTCCAATGCCCCAATTCATCAAGTTGTTGGTACACCACAGATTTCAATTGAAGTTGCAAAAAAAGAAGCTTGTCTCAAAGCTGTTCAAGAATTGCATGAACTGGGTGTGTTAAGCGACTTTCTTTTGCCAGAGCAAGAAGATATAGATGAGTCCAAAGCAGTTTCTTTTTCTGAGAGCGCTGAAGGTTAAATACAGTAAAAGTACTGTAGTAACTTCTGCTTTGTCAGTTCTATGAACTAATTGGTTTATGTCTGTCACTAGATGAAGATTTGCGAGGAGAACTGCATGAGATGTTAGTCCCTGCTGTGCTGAAGGCATCCTGGACTAATCTGGAGAATTCGATCCATCTTAATGCATACTATATAGAATTTCTTCCCATCCCTGAGGACCGGATCTATAAGAAGTTTGGTCTGTTTGTCAAGTCACCTCTCCCACAAGAGGCTGAGAGATTGAAACTTGATCTTCACCTGGCTCGTGGTAGATCTGTAGAAACAAAGTTTGTTGCTTTGGGGCTTTATGCATTTAGTAAAGATGAGGTAAAATGTAATTTTGTAGTTAGATTTGTGATTAAACATATGTCTTAATATTCATATGTTTTACATGTACAGATTTTGTGGGCACAGAATTTTCAAGAAATGTTTCTGAAGGTCATTCTTGACAGATCTAAATTTTCTCAAGAATCTGTTCTTCTGGGGGAGAATTTATGTTATAAATCAAGCCCAACTTTCTATCTGTTGCTTCCCATAATTAAACATGAAGGTCAAAATAAAATGATGGTAGATTGGGAAATACTTAGAAGATGTTTGTTGTCTCCTGTATTCAGAAGTCCAACTGAATCCAGGGACAAGGAGATTTCTCTTCCAGAAGGTCATTTGCAACTTGCTAATGGCTGCAGAAGCATCTGTGACATTGAAAATAGTTTAGTATATGCTGCTGCCTATAAGCAGAAATTTTTCTTCATTACTAACATTGTTCGAGAAAAGAATGGTTACAGCCCATACAAAGGTTCAAGCTCCCCAAGTCATTTGGAGCATGTGATTAACACGTAAGTAACTTGGTCTTTTGGAGCTCTAACTCTTTGAGTTATAAATTCTTTTTAATTTTCCTTCCAAACTCTCGTAAAATTTCATTGTTGTCCCTTATTTCTGCTTGCTTTTAATGAAGTTTCTGCCACATGTCTATTAACTTCAATACATCCATTAAGTCTGATCATCATTTTCTATTGTTTCTGATTTGACATTAGGTTTGGCATTCATCTCAAACATCCCGAGCAACCTCTTGCGCAGGCAAAACCACTCTTCTCTTTGCGCAACTTGCTACGGAATCGAAGACTAGAGGATTCAGGTAACTTTGACGTATTTCTCTTCTTTGAGCAGTTTTCGGCATAGTGAATGAACAATTGTTTAGCTCAATTTATCTGCTAACTTGGAGATTTTTTGTGTGGTTAAAGTAGAATCACAGGAACTGGACGAGTACTTCATTGAGTTGCCCCTTGAACTTTGTGAGTTGAAGATAATGGGATTCTCTAAAGATATTGGGAGTTCAATTTCCCTTTTACCATCAATCATGCATCGTCTTGAAAACTTACTTGTGGCAATTGAACTCAAGTGCTTATTGACCACTTCATTTCCAGAGGCAACTGCAGTTACTGCTAATAGGGTAATGATTTGGTTCATTAATAGTTTAAGTCGTTTCATTTATATAAACTAATTATGATTGACACATAAGTGACCTATTGGTGACTAATAGCTATAATGCATAGATTCTAGAAGCACTCACAACAGAGAAGTGTCTGGAGCGGCTTTCTCTTGAGAGGCTAGAGACGCTTGGTGACTCTTTCCTCAAATTTGCAGTCAGCCGTTATCTTTTTCTTCAGTATGATACTTTTGATGAAGGAGAGCTAACACGGAAGCGCTCTAATGCTGTTAATAATGCCAATTTATTCAAGCTAGCTCGTCAAAAGAACTTGGAGGTATAGCTGATTTTGGAGAATGATTCTCAGTCTCCATATTATTTTGTCCTGATCCTTTTTTTTCTCAAGTGGAAATATAAAATTATTGCATGGTAATGCTAAGTGGTAGATCAAGTTGCTCATGACTCGTATCGTAGAAGTTATTAGACTGGCCTTCATAGAGTTATATTAACAAGAATTGATATCTTTCGGATTATGTAGCAGTATCTAGAAGATTGTATAGGAATCATATAAATTCCTGATTCTTAGGGATTGTAACAGATTTTCATGTATCTTAGGGAATCTGTTGTATATTTAGTATGGACAATTCTATATATATACTATGGTTGTAACCTACTGATTATGAGAATGAAATTATTCTTCTCTGCTATTATTTTAACATGGTATCAGAGCTGTTGGCTCTTTCCTAAAAACTCTGATTTGTTTCTCTGGTCATACTGACTGAGAGCATCATCTCCACTGTCCCTCTCAACGTCCTAAGCTTATCACTCAATTTCCTGTTCCTTTCCTTAGCCTTACCTAATCAATCATGTCAGAATCACCTAGTAGTTCTGCCGAAATCATCAGCTCCACAGTCGAGAACACTGCTGCTGCCATACTCGGAGATTTGCAAAATATTCAAGCTGTATATCGATTGAATGGGAAGAACTATTTAAAGTGGTCACAGCTGGTCCGCACATTCCTAAAGGGGAGAGGGAAATTGAGCCATTTAATGGGCACTAGTCCTTCACAGGATGATCCAAGATTTGTGGCATGGGATGAACAAGACTCAATGCTACCAGAGATAAGTGACACATGTATGTTCCTCGGAACTGCCAAAGAGATTTGGGAGGCTATTCGATAGACTTATTCCAAAGTTAATGATGCTGCATAGATCTATGAGATTAGGACGAAAGTTTCGGCAACTAAACAAGAGACTCGGATTGTCACTGAATATTCGAGTCACTTACAAAGCTTGTGGCAAGAGATGGATCATTATCAATGTATCCAAATGCGTTGTAGTAAAGATGTAGCAATTCTGAAGCGTTTTGTGGAAAAGAATCGTATTTATGATTTTTTGGCAGGTTTAAACATAGAATTTGATGCTGTAAGGGTGCAGATTATGGGAAGACAAGACCTACTGCCTCTAAATGAGACAATTGCTATTATATGTGCAGAAGAGGGTCGTCGAAGTGTTATGCTTGAACCTCAAGGAGGGGATGGTTCTGCACTCATTACTTAGGCCACAGAGAAGGAGGCTAACAATCCTACGGTTGTTCCTAGAGTGGACTCATCCAAACCTTTTAATCGGGATTCCTTATTCTGCACATACTGCAAGAAGCATTGGCATACTAGGGAAAAATGCTAGAAAATTCATGGTAAGCCCAATCGAAGTGAGAACGACCGAAGTCAAGCACATATGGTGAGTACTTCGTCAACTAATGAAGAAAATTCCAAAAAACCTATCCCTGAGTTCAGTACCGAAGAAATGGAGAAACTAAAAACTTTTATGGAGTCCTTTGAGAAGCCAACAGGTATTTGTTCATTGGCGTTTTCAGGTATTTCTTCTTCTTCTAATCCTAATACCTCATAAAGAAATTCCCTTCCTATGTGGATAATTGATTTCGGAGCAACGGACCATATGACTTGTTCCTCTAAATACTTTATCTCTTATAACCCCAGCTGTAGCCATCAAAAGATCACAATAGCTGATGGATCTATCACCACCGTAGCTAGTCAAGGGGATAATTACATAAACAAGGACGTTACATTAAGAAATGTCCTCCATGTTCCCAAACTATTTGCAAACCTTATTTCCATTCAAAAATTAACCACATATTCTAATTGGAGCATAACCTTTTTTTCCTTCACATTGTGTCTTTCAGGAGCTAGGCACGAAGAAGATGATTGGATGTGCTAGTCAGAGAGACGGTCTCTATTTTTTGGAAAAACAACATAGTAAACCAGAAGTTGGAAAATCCTTATGTACATCTTTTTTCTTAGAATCTGTCACGTCAAACCAAGATAAAATTTGGCTTCATCATCGTCGTTTAGGTCACCCATCTTTTAGAATTCTAAAGTTGATGTTTCCTTCATTGTTTAGAGGTCTTGCATCTGAAATTTTTCATTGTGATGATTGTGAACTTGCAAAGCACAAACGTGCTTCCTTTCTAATAAGCAACAATAAAACCTTTTGTTCCTTTTTCTCTTATTCATAGTGATATTTGGGGACCTTCTACCATCCCAAATGTTTCGGGTGCTAGGTGGTTTGTTTCATTTATTGATGATTGTACCCCAGTCACATGGCTTTATCTCTTGAGAAACAAATCTGATGTTAGTACTGTTTTTCCTAGTTTCTACAACATGATCTAGACTCAGTTTGATGTCAAAATTAAGAGATTTCGATCAGATAATGCCAAGGACTATTTCAATCAAACCCTTTCGTCATT
>JANVCQ010000231.1:1068001-1087793 GCA_025531925.1 Erythroxylum plowmanianum
TAGATAAAATATCATATCAGAAGCTTGTTGGGAAGTTGATATATCTGGCACACACAAGACCAGATATAGCATTTGCAATGAGCACGGTTAGTCAATTTATGCACAATCCTAAAGAAACACATCTCAAGCTAGTGAACAGAATACTACAATACTTGAAAGGCAGCCCAGGAAGAGGAATTCTATTTAAGCGACAAACAGTCACAGGTATGACATTAGAGGCTTATACCGATGCAGATTATGTAGGGTCTTTGATCGATAGGAGATCAACATCTGGTTACTGTACTCTCCTAGGTGATACTCTTGTTACATGGAGAAGTAAGAAGCAGAATGTAGTGATAAGATCAAGTGCAGAGTCTGAGTTTAGATCTATGGCATTGGGGATATGTGAATTACTTTGACTAAAGATAATTCTTGATGACTTGAGAATAAAATGGGAACCCATGAGGTTGTACTATGATAACAAATCAGCTACCAGCATTGCACATAACTCAGTACATCAAGATAGAACAAAGCATATTGAAGTTGATAGGCACTTCATCAAGGAAAAACTGGACAGTGGCTTAATATGCACTCCATTTGTGTCAACCAAAGATCAATTGGCAGATGTACTTACAAAAGGATTGATAAGCACAGTGTTTCAAGATATTATTGGCAAGCTAGGAATGGAAGATATCCACTCACCAGCTTGAGGGGGAGTGTTGGATTATGTAGTAGTATCTAGAAGATTGTATAGGAATCATATAAATCCCTGATTTTTAGGGATTATAATAAGATACAGATTTCCATGTATCTTAGGGAATCTGCTGTATATTTAGTATAGGCAATTGTATATATATACTATGGCTGCAACCTACTGATTATGAGAATGAAATTATTCTTCTCTGCTATTATTTTAACAATATCCGAAGTGGAGAATTGTGGGGATTGACAATGTGAAGAGAATGTAGCTGCTCTCTCACGAGGTTCCATATTTGTCCACCCAATTCCTATTGTGTTGATAGAGTTTTAATTTGTTACTTCTTGGAGGCCCTCTTCGTATTCAGTTTTTTCTGTATTTAATAATTCTAGCCTGGTGAATGCATTCTTTCCATCGAAAAGTAAATATATATTCTGTTCCACGTTAAACTAGTTAGAAGCATTACCCCTTTCAGGTATATATCCGTGATATGCCTTTTGATCCAAGCCAATTCTTTGCTCTTGGTCGTCCTTGCCCTATAATTTGCACCAAGGAATCGGAAGGTAGCATCCATGCCCAACTTGGATGCCACACAGCAGGTCAACCAAATGCTACTGAAGTCAGATGCAGTAAGAGTCATCACTGGTTGTATAAGAAAACTATTGCCGATGTGGTGGAAGCTCTTGTTGGGGCATTTATTGTGGATAGTGGCTTCAAGGCTGCAATAGCATTTCTTAGATGGATTGGCATCAAAGTAGATTATGAAAATGATCAAGTTATGAAGGCATGTTTAGCAAGCAGTAGCTACATTTCACTTACTCCATCAATGGATGTTGTTGCGCTCGAAAATATGTTGGGACATCAGTTTGTCCATAGAGGTCTACTCCTACAAGCATTTGTCCATCCTTCTTATGGTAAGCATGGAGGAGGCTGCTATCAGGTTTGTGCTATTTAGCATTTGTGATCACAGCTAACATGTCTCTTCTTAATGATTCCTTCTAGACTACCTTCCAATGCTGCAATTTTCTGTTCTTAATTTGGCCAGAGGTTGGAGTTTCTAGGAGATGCAGTCTTGGATTACTTAATCACGTCATATTTGTTCTCGGTTTATACAAAGTTGAAGCCTGGTCACTTGACAGATCTAAGATCAGCATTGGTGAATAACAGGGCATTTGCTAATATTGCTATTGCTCAGTCTTTTCACAAGTTTCTTATCTGTGATTCCAGTAGCCTCTCTGATGCCATAAGAAATTATGTGGAGTTCGTCAAAACACCTGAAGCAGAAAGGCATCTCCTTGAAGGCCCAAAATGTCCAAAGGTAGACTTTAGATTATCTTATTGTTCCAAATTTTCATTCATCATGCATAATTGGTTTCCTCCAGTTAAATGTTCATGTAATTTAAGTTGTTTCTTACAAAGTACTAAGCCTGGACTTGGAAGAATTGCTCACAACTCATTGTCCCTCTGAAGCCATTAAAAAACTGTGTGCATTATCATGTGGTAATAGTTGGGGAGAATGTTGGAACGAATTGCAAAGAGAAAGGAAACCATCCGAGAGAGATGTTTGACATTCATTTCTGCCACTTGCATTCATCAAATTATTCCTGATATGATTGTAAGAAACATGTTCAATATTCCTGGCGGACCTTGAAACAGAAAGGCAATTAGAAGTGCAAATTCTGTCACTGTAAAGCGAAGATAAAGAATTTATCAATAAATTCTTGTAACATAGTTAATCTCTGAAATATATCTTGTTTAGATCATATTCCTAAATAGAGGCAAATTTTCTTGAGCTTCAAAATCAGATTAAATTTGTGAAGTTAAATTGGTTATTGTTTATTCTGCTCTTCCTCAGTCATACGGTCCCAATCCTCTATGTCAAAGCAGGACTAGTGAGGTAGGGAAAAAAAACTGAAGAGATAGGCTATACAAAATGAAAGGAACTTCTGAACCTTGTTAATGATAATGGAGATGATATGGACCTTACAGTTGTTATGATTTAGCTATGACTCAAAATAAAGATGCTCTGGAATTTTTGTTGCAACTGTTTTCTGTCAAGTAATTCAGGCTATTGAACAATGCTGGCTTGTACAATCCTGTTTTTCTTTGTCGGTATGTGATGCCAATTAGAAGAAACATCTTTTCATCTTTCTTCCTGAATATTGAGATCTCTTCTGCAAATATGCAAGCTGTTTATACTTTGCATTCTATCATGTCAAATTGATTTCTTTTTTGCAGTTTCTAAAGGGTTCTGAAAATATGTGATCTTTATTGATTCAGGTGCTTGGTGACCTAGTAGAGTCTTGTCTAGGCGCCATTCTACTTGAAACGGGATTTGATCTGAACTGCATTTGGAAGATGATGCTTTCCTTCTTCGATTCAATCTTGGACTTCTCTGATCTGCAGCTAAATCCCGTTAGGGAGCTACAAGAACTATGCCAATCTCGTAACTGGGATTTACAGTTCCCTACACAAAAGAAAGGCAGAACTTTTATGGCTGAAGCAAAAGTGAGTAGCAGTGACGTGTGTGTATCTGCTTCTGCAAGCAATTCAAATAAAAAAGAGGCTATTAGAACTGCTGCAGAACAAGTATTTGTCAAGTTGAAGGTGAGATTTCTTCATGAATCTTCATAACCTGCAGTATTAATCTTTTGAACTAGAATGCTTCCTGTGGACTCGTGCATTTTTTTTGTCTACCTATAAATATAATTGATGACGAAATATGCAGTAGTAGAACATATCCGGTATAGTTGGAATCGTCTAACTTTGAGCTGATTTCATACAAGGAGAGTGATTGCTATAGTGAGATTTATAAAAAGGAATTATTAGTGAAAGTAGTTATGTTAAAAACATACACACTCAGTCATTCCCGTGCTGAGTATTGAGCAGTTAAACTGATCAACTTTGTCGTATTGGTTGGTTGTTGTCCTTTGACGTGCAGGATAAAGGCTACACTCTCAAGTCTGATTATTTGGAAGAAATTTTAAGGTCTAGCTGCAAGATGGAACCAAAATTGATTGGATATGATGAAAATCCTGTCGATGTTACTGTTGCTGCTGCCGAGCCTGAAAAGTTGAAGGTTGAAGAACATTTTGGCAGCAACTCTGCTACCGGTAATGAAAGCTTGAAGTTCAAAGAACATTTTTGCAGCAAGTTCGGCCCCAATATTAACGAAGTTAATCAACTTATTAATATTCGCAAGCCATGTTCTATACCAGGTAGCAAACCAACCCCATCTACGCCAGATTTAGTAGGAGAGCAGCTCAGTGACAGCATTAGCACAGGTTCCCAAATTACAGGTTTGTAAAAGTTGTTAGAAGTGCAGGATGTGAGGAAAAAATGGAATTTCAAGAATTTCTTTTGATCATTCAGGTTCGTCTCATCGTGGAACAGCGCGATCTCGTCTGTTTGAAGTTTGTGCTGCTAACTGTTGGAAGCCGCCATCATTTGAATGCTGCTCTGAGGAAGGACCGGGCCATCTGAAATCGTAAGTCTACGATCTCTATCTGCTAAAGTCAGAACTTTTTATATCAGTTTAAATTAAGCAACTTTTAACTATAACTGAAAACTAGAGAGCAATCAAAGCGCTTCATGTCTCTGTTCTTTTACCTTTTACTCTGGTTTTGTGATACTGACTGCTTAAGTCCAATCACCATGCAGTTTCACATATAAGGTTCTTGTGGAAATCGAAGCTGTTACGAGTTTCCTTCTGGAATGCTTCGGATCGCCAAGCACGAAAAAGAAAGCTGCAGCTGAGCACGCTGCAGAAGGTGCACTTTGGTACTTGGAACATGAAGGCTACTTACCTTGAGACCAATTGACATTAACATTTTACTTACTCAACTTAAGGAGTAGGGGAAGTTATCTGGAGGTCAAATTGTTCTCCATGTTCCTTGATGATCTCAGTAGTTTAAGCTGTGTACTGAATATTTAGTAGCTATTGTAAATTTTGTACATCAATTGGCTGAATACTATCAGACCTCTCTGGACTCCGCTTCATTGCGGGACTTCGGACTGGGTGTGATGATAAATTATAATCTTTTGTTTTGTGCTAAAGCCAATTTTGGCCTATCATAGCAAAGATGTAAAGCTTTGTCCATAATGAAAACTTCATCATGTCTTACACAAATTGATCAGGGTTGGCAAGCCAGCCCGGGTTCTACCTAAACTCTAAAACAACGTCGCTTGATCAAATTCGAGTTGTTTGACTGCTTGTGTCGGGTTCAAACCGAACCATCTGAGCTTAATCAAGCCTAGAGTTGAGTTTGACCAAAATAAAAAAGCTGACTCATTGTTATCCCAAATTTAACAATGAGGTTTCTATAGCAAAACTGTCTTTAAAAACAAATCTTATATCCAAATTTTAACTATTATTGTTAGAAATCGCAAAAAAATTTTGGTTTAGCGTGATATAATTTAAAGTTAACGAGACAAATTTAGTTTAATTAATTTTGAACTTAGCAATTTTTTAAGTTCGACTAATGACAAAAATAGGTCGGTCTAATTTAAAGTTAATAAATTAAATTAAGTGTAATTAGACATACAGACTTAAGTTCATATTTGACCTAATCTATTCTTATTAAATATTAAAATATATTTATTAACATACCAAATACACAATTTAAGGAGTATTATAATATCTAATAATTTATTTTTTAAGTTATTTAAAATATAATGATTACAATATTCTCCTGTTATAATAAAAATCATCAATTGGCAATTTCACAAATCTACACTCAACCTAAATAAATAAATAAGTACAAATAAAAATTAAACAGAAAGAAAAAGGAAATTAAACAAAGGCCCATTGGGCCAGAAAGGGCCCATGATTAATAAAGCACGTTTCAAGGGGGGATGGTCACGTGCCCATCATCTTCCCGCGAAATCTTCCCGCCAATAGCCTCAACTTCCATCCATATCTCTCTCTATTTTCCTCTCTCCCATTTCGACTCAGAGAGAGAGAGAGAGCGCCATGTCTGGGTGGGACGAAGGAGCAGTTTACTACAGCGATCAGGCGCAGTACCCGGAATCTGGCGCTGAGGATGGTGCTTCCAGCCGCCACACAATCCTCCGGAAGTTCAAGGAATTCATCCGAAGTTTCGAGACCGAAAAGAACGTTTTCCCTTACCGTGAGAGTCTCGTTCACAACCCCAAGTATCTGCTGGTCCACCTCGAAGACCTCCTTGCCTTTGACGCGGAGCTGCCGTCGCTTCTTCGATCCTCCCCCTCCGACTATCTCCCCTTGGTACAACATATATTTGTGTGACTCGTTTTATCTGTGGTTTGTAGGAATATATTGACTTGAGTTGTGCGTGTGATTCTTGTAGTTTGAGACGGCAGCGGCTGAGGTGCTGCAGAGTTTGAGGTTGAAGGAACTTGGAGAGAGTGGTGAAATGAAGGAACCGGAGGCCAGTGAAGTTCAGATCTTGCTGAGTTCTAAGGAGGATTCTGCTTCAATGCGGTCACTGGGGGTCAGTTTTAGATCTTGACTTCTACTTGTTGAAATGTCAAATTTTGGAATTTTTTGTTAGGTTTTGTATCTAATTCATTTATTCCCTTCAGTTAGTGTGATTGTGAGAAGGAAAAGAAAGGAAAGCTTTCCCCTCAAATTATAAATCTGATGCTTTCACATGTTCCTGTTTGATATTCTATCTTTTGTATTATATTTCTTTGGAAAATAATCTTATTGTATTATTTCTATATGGAAGGACGAGCTTTTAGTAATAACTATAGATCAAAACTTGTAATTCCTTAGCTTGAGTTTGATTTGGAGTTACTAAGTCCCTAGGTCGAGTATATGATATGTAGAACATTTTTTTGCTTTTCTGTTGTCACTTCATAAATTGCATTGAGATTTCTATAAAGAACTTGTCTTTTGAATTTATGTTTTCTTAACAGGCTCAATATATATCGAAGCTTGTAAAGATTGCTGGAATCACTATTGCTGCTTCAAGAGTTAAAGCAAAGGCAACTTATGTTAGTCTAGTATGCAAGAATTGTCAAGGTACAAGACAAGTGCCATGCAATCCAGGCCTTGGCGGGGCAATGGTGCCTCGTTCATGTGATCACATTCCTCAGGTTTTACTTCAACTCCTGTGTTTGAGTTCCATAAACATGTTGCTCCAAGGTAGAATTATTAATTTTCTTTTGGAACTTGTCTAGCCTGGTGAAGAACCATGCCCTATTGACCCTTGGCTTGTGGTTCCTGATAAAAGCAAATATGTTGATCAACAATCCCTGAAACTGCAAGAGAATCCTGAAGTAATGTTTTTCATCTTAGCAATTTATTGGTGGCAAGAATTTTAGAATACTGTCTGATCGGTGAGTGATGTGATTTTGAAGGATGTCCCTACTGGGGAGCTCCCCAGAAACATGCTTCTCTCTGTCGATCGCCACCTTGTTCAAAGAATTGTACCAGGAACAAGATTGACTATTATAGGGATTTACAGCATCTTCCAGTCAGCAAATTCCTCAGCCTCGTAAGAGTTATTTACTCTCAACTTATGGTGGTTTTGATATTTTTCTCTTTGAACTGTATTGTTGACCCGATGTCTTTGAGCAGCCATAGAGGAGCAGTGGCAATCAGGCAACCTTATATCAGGGTTGTGGGTATCGAAGAAGTAAATGAAGCAAGTTCTAGAGGTCAAGCAGCATTCACACAAGAAGAGGTAATTCACGGAAATCATCCAGAGTACTGGTTGTTGGGTTTCTTTAACGCATTAAAGCCTACAAATTATTAAGTTATGCTGCATAATCTTCATGACAACTGGCCTCAATTAACTTTGATTGCAAACTAGTTTAAAGTTCAAGGATAATTAATGATTACTACCTCTAGGATGTTTCTCTGCCAATAGATCAATTTCTTTTACTCCTGATTCTGATCAGTGATAGACACTTTCTTCTCGGCTTTTGTCTTGCATTCATTGCTTAACTTGTGCTGTTTATCATTCACAGATAGAAGAATTCAAAAAGTTTGCCTCCAGAACAGATGTATATGAGACCGTATGTTCCAAGATTGCTCCCTCTATATTCGGAGAAGAAAATGTGAAGAAAGCTGTGGCTTGTCTGCTGTTTGGAGGATCGAGAAAAGTATATTCTGAACTTGGATTTTTCATAGTTTTAGAACTTTAAGTCTCAAGCCACTTATTTGCTGTACCACTTACTTCGCGAGTGCAGAATTTGCCAGATGGGGTGAAGTTAAGAGGTGATATCAATGTGTTGCTTTTGGGTGACCCATCTACAGCTAAATCACAGGTTAGCTCTGCATTCATGACCGATACTGATACCCTTCTTCTCAAAATATTAAGGCTTTGCAAATTTGACTCAAATCTTAATAAAATGTTAGTTGAAATTGGATTCTGCCGCATGGGAATTTGTGCTGATTTTATGTTAACTCTGTTCTGAAGTTTCTCAAGTTTGTCGAGAAGACAGCCCCCGTTGCCGTTTATACTTCCGGTAAAGGATCATCTGCTGCTGGTCTTACGGCTTCAGTAATACGAGATAGCAGCTCGGTAATTTTCTTTATTGGTTGACCTTTTTCCTTCTGCTTGTTTTGTAATTAATAATTCCTTTCTCTCGGTTCTTCTAACTTCATTGACATGCCATGTACAGCGTGAATTTTATCTTGAAGGAGGAGCTATGGTTTTGGCAGATGGAGGTGTTGTCTGTATTGACGAGTTTGATAAAATGAGGCCAGAGGACAGGTAATTGAAAATTCAGTTAGTTGGCCTACCTCACTCTTGAGTAAATGGAAATTAACAATGTAAATATGATGCCTCAGGGTTGCTATACATGAAGCAATGGAGCAACAAACTATATCAATCGCAAAAGCAGGAATAACTACTGTTCTTAATTCCAGAACATCAGTTCTTGCAGCTGCCAATCCTCCATCAGGACGTTATGATGATCTTAAGGTTTTTGGCACTGTCTCTGTCTAAAGTTTTTATGGGCATAATTGTGATCATTTGATAACCAACTGAGAAAGCCCGTTCACCTTCCAGACTGCACAGGAGAATATTGATCTACAGACTACAATTCTTTCTAGATTTGACTTGATCTTTATTGTGAAGGATAAAAGGGACTACGGTCGAGATAAGGTATGTTGTAATTTTGCCTTTATCTAAATCTTTTGATGTGCAATTTCTACTGAAAAAATAAAAATTGCTATGTCTTTATCTTTCAAATTTTCTTTTAAATTACAAATGTTCTTGGATTATTATGTGAAAATGCAGAAATAAATGTCTTCGGTTTCTTAATAATTAATTAGGATTTTCTGCTACTTGTTATCTTCAAAAACACACGTAGTGCTAAGAACCTCGCGTATAAATGTAATTAGGATCTTCTGCTACTTGTTATCTTTAGAACCCAAGAAAGGTTTTGGACATGACATGCACTACTCTTTCTAAATGTTCGAGCCACAGAATAACCAAAGTCCAAAACTTTCTGTTGCAGGTCATAGCTAGTCATATCATAAAGGTGCATGCATCTGCTGATAAAGCCTCAGGTGACAGTAGAACTCTGAAGGATGAGAATTGGCTCAAGAGGTATCTTTTACTCTACATTGCTGATCATTTCTGAGAAATCTTCAGCATCCTGTTTTGTGGAAGGATTCCAGTATGGTGAGATATTAAATGTTATGATTGGCAACCTTTGCAGGTATATACAATACTGTAGAACTGAATGCCATCCTCGGCTGTCAGAATCTGCATCTAATAGACTACAAAATGAATATGTCAAATTCAGACAGGTAGGTTGTACCATTAGCCTACAAATTTGAACCCCTTAAAAAATGTGCAAATCCATGAATCATCGAATTGATTGATGAAATCTTTATGTGCAACTTATAAGATTATACATTACACTTTCAATCATTTTATTTGCGACTTAAAAGCATTTTGCCTTAATCTTGTGTTTTTATGAAATAGGCGTCTTTGAGATAATAGGCTTTCCTTTTGTCTTGCCTTGCATGGATCTGGGCATTTGACAGCCTGCCTCCCAGATGCTCGTGTTCCCTTTTTTTTAATTCTTTTTTATTTGAAAAGAACCCATATTCTATATCAATGACTGAGCATTATGCCTCTCATCTGGAGATTACTAACACTATAAAGTATACTCATTTCCATTCGGCAATTCCCCTTTTAACTAATTATATTACCCTATGCATTGATTTAGAATGGCTATAGAAATTTAGAATTGTATTATATTGAAGATTATTTCTCATATTTAGCTTGTGAATAGAAACCTAATAACATGTGTATCATCCTGGTGAGTGATTAGGACATGAGAAAGCAGGCAAATGAAACTGGGGAAGCGGCTCCAGTACCAATCACTGTTAGGCAGCTGGAAGCTATAATAAGGTTGAGCGAGGCTCTTGCCAAAATGAAACTGTAAGTAATCATGTTGAGCTTTATATAGAGTCATTGCCTGGCAAATCTTTCAAAGTAGAATTGTAAGAGGCATGCATCAATAAATTATTTGCAGTATGGGAAGCCAAAAGCGGTTGAATGTAATCTCTACGAATGTCTTAATTAACAGTTAATGCTGATTAAAGTGGAAATGGAATGTATTATTTATTTATATATATATAATGACTTGTATTTATCGATTCCAAATATTAGGTCCCATGTTGCTACCGAGGCAGAAGTGGTTGAAGCAGTGAATCTCTTCAAGGTTTCAACCATTGAAGCAGCACAGTCTGGTATTAATCAACAAGTTACTCTTACTCCTGAAATAAAGGTTAGTTGAATTCTATGCGACATTCCATTCCATTTTCCTGTCTTTCACAATCTCTTCATGGTCTCTTTTTAACTTTTTCCTTTATGTTCTGTCAATTATACAGCAAGCTGAAACTCAGATAAAAAGAAGAATAGGAATAGGAATGCGTATATCAGAAAGAAAGTTGATCGATGAACTTGCTAGAATGGGAATGAATGAATCAATTGTAAGTACTAAGTACATGAGAAGAACCCTCCAACGCATTGGTGCTTGTTGCATTTCTGTTGACCAAATTTTACTTTTTTTTCAGGTGAGAAGAGCTCTCGTAGTAATGCATCAAAGGGATGAAATCGAATACAGACATGAGAGGCGTATTATTGTCAGGAAGTTGTAGCAGAATCCTTCAGTTTGGGTTGCTATCAAACCGTTCTGTTTTAGCTATTAATTAAGCATTTCTTGTACAATCTCACCACGAAAAGGCTATTATTCGTGATGTGAGAATTAAAGTACGCATGTACTATTAAAGTTTAGCAATGTTAGTCATTTTAAAGAATTGGAAACTTGACTTTGGCCAATGCTTTTGCATTTCATTTTATTGTTTCCAACTTGTGAAACTAAAAGGGCAGATTGTGAACACTAAAGCTCTCGTCTTTTTCTCTTGTAACATGATAAGAAAATGGTGTTGTATAAAATGGGACAGTTTCAAAAGAATTACAAAGAGGCAGTGAATCCACCAAAATCCTAAGTAATGGTATTTGTGGGCGAATTGTTAAGTTGGGGCTTTCAAGGCCGCTTCTGTGGTCTACCAGTAGGAAAGTACACGAAAGGCCCACCCGCTAACCCACTCTCTTCTCCAAAATCACTTAGGACCTCTTCGTCTTCTTCTTCTCCTCGTCTCAGGTACGCTCTCTTTTTTCACTCTTTGACACACGTTTTGGAGTAAAGTTATCATCTTGTTTTGAACCAACTATCAGATACGCTGTGCTCGGTGCTGGTTTCGCCGGCATCTCCGTTGCTTGGCATTTGTTGAAGGTAACTCGTCAGCCCATTTGTTTGTTTTTCTTCTACGACGTTTCTTATTACCCATCACTTGTTTGTTTGATTGGTGTTTCTAGCAATGTCCGAAGGACTCAAATCTGATGGTTGACTTGTACGATGAAGTCGGCATCGGAGGAGGCGCTTCTGGGGTTTCCGGAGGTCTCCTTCACCCTTATTCCCCCAAAGGTTCTGTCTCTACCCTTTTTCTGGGTTAAATAGTCAGTCTCTGCTTTGGTTTTATTTTGTTTAGAGTTTTGTTGTGTTGTTATGTTTATTCCTCGGTAGGTAAGCTTTTATGGCGTGGTGCTGACTGTTTTAGAGAGTGCTTGGCCCTTCTTAGCATTGCTGAAGCTGCTATTTGTTCCAATGATTCCAACTCATTAGCAGGAGTTGGAGATTCAAGTTCTGATTTGGATAATTTTTTAGTTCGCAGGAGGTTCTTTCTTTCACTCTTTCCAATCTTTTCAGTTTCTCTTGCTGTTTTATGTATGCTTGCTTCAACCATGTTGAAATTGCTTAATTTTCCTTGACTTCCGATATATATGAATACAAGGTACTTCCTCGCAAGAGCTCAAGAAAGAATTTGTCCTTGTAGCGAGTTTAAACATAGGCCGAATCGATAACAAATTAACCTGGACAACATTAAGAATGGCAATAGATCAGATTATCATTAGAAACAAGTTCAAATCTATGGATCTCCAGAAAGAGGTTGAAACCCGAGCCTGATCGAACATTGATCGAATTGCATCTTATAAAAGAAGAGATAAAAATTTAACTTACAGGCCTGATCTTTTTATCAAGCCTGGACAACATGCTTATTTTTATGTTTGTTGGATTTTTTTTACATGATATAAGTTTTCTTCGTTACATGGACTTTCTGATGGGACTTCTACTTCAGGGGCATCTTGAGACCAGCGATGGATATGAAGACTTTCAATAATTTTAATGATGTAAGTTCTACAATCCTCTAAGGTTGAGCCTGAATAAATATAACATCTTGGGAATTTAATTCATGCAGTATCTGTGTTAACTGACTTCTGCAATCAGAATGCTCAGAATTGTGATCCCAGTTGTAGCATTGAAACAATTGATAAGGACACTGCATGGAAACTTGCACCCAACATATCCCTTCCTGTGAACTTGGCCTTCCATATGCCTCAAGCTGTAAATGTCCATCCTCTGCGGTATCTTCAGGTCTGAAAGTTATTCATTTCCTGCTTTCTTCATTGTTTTTCTTTTCTGATGTTGTCCTCCCTGCTCATTGTTGGTTCTTGGACTAGGCTCTGTTCTTGGCTTGTCAAAATCTGGGAAGACAATTGTCTTCTACTAGCCATACACAGAAGGAGCTTTGTTTACACAAGAAAACTGTTCAAAACCTCATCAAATTGGAAGGTAAATGAAGTTGTCAAGTCTGTAACTTTCTCGATACATGTCAAAAGTGAGAAACCTGATTCGTGCTTGAACAATTTTCTTGCTGGACTAATCTGCTAGATATACTAAAGGGAGAAGCCTTGAAGTTTCATCATTGGCTGACTACGTTTGCGTTTCATGCAGATGAGTATGATGCAGTAATAATATGTTTAGGTGCTCAAGCAGACATGCTACCTGAGCTTTACGGTAGGCTTCCTTTGAGGACATGCAGAGGTGTAATTGCTCATCTTGAGTTGCCTGGTGATGCAAGGTAAATCACTTGTTTCTCTCTCTCACTCAGAATATGTATGATCGAATGGTTGGCTAAGTTCTTGAAAGTAAGGTTAGCATTTTACTAGCCCTACTTGTAAGCAAGCATGGCCACGTGGAAATTAGCAAAACTAAGTAGTCTTGAAAGCTGCTTCAGGGAACACTATCCAGACGATACCCCTTCAGTGTTATCAGATGCATGGCTTGCAATTCAGGGGACTCGGAGTTTATATTTGGGATCAACATGGGACTGGAAATCCAGGAACTGTTCCTCACAAGTATCAACAGATGAAGCTACAAAAGCTCTTCAAGAGCTTCTACCAAAGGCATCTGCCTTTTATCCACGCATAAAGGACTGGACCTTTGCTGGAGCAAAGGCAGGTTTGAGGGCAATGCCACCATTGACTGCTCATGGATCACTTCCACTTTTGGGTTGTGTTGATAATTTTATTGGCAAAGATACTAATTGTAGATACTGGTTATTTGGAGGACTTGGTTCAAGAGGTTTGTTATATCATGCTTTGCTTGGTCGTTTGACAGCCCAAGCAGTGATTTCCTGTAACGAACAGTTCCTCCCATCTGAATCAACATCTTGGAAGAACAATTCATCATAAATTTGAAATTTCATATTCATCTGTCTCGTTGAATAAACATGAGGCTGAAATGCTCGGGTATCTTCAAAATTACACTTTAAAACCCCTAAAACATGGCTCCTGATAACATTTCCAAAAATCTGAAGCAAGACATTAACTTCCTTCTGCTAAGCCTTCTGGTAAGGTGTTAACTTCCTTGTTGTGAGGGGCCATAGGAATGCTACTCCGATGGCTATGGAAGCATATATGTATAATCTAACCTAAACTTTAAAGCATCTGAATAACTCAATGAAGGCTTGGTTCTTTCACCATGATTGTCAAAAGAAGTATTAACTTATGAATAGCCTGAATTGTTCATATCTATTTGGTCTAAAACGAGCGAATGCACAACCTGCTTCTAATAAACTAGAACTAACCAGGATATTTAGTCTAAAATGAGCAACTGCTTCTAATCAACTAGAACTAACCAGAAGTACACAAAAATACAATAAAATGGCACAGACGCCGATAATTTTCAGTGGATATAATCTTTGGGTGTGAGCTATTGCTCCAGCAGGGTATTTGAGGGGTAATTACAGAATGCAGGTGAAATTAAAGTTAAGGAATTAATCCAGGTGGAATTACAATAATGGACCTAATCTGGGTGCAAATACAATAACAGACCTAATCCAGGTTGCAATTGTAATAATGAACCTAACCACAACTGCAATATTAAGAACTGGGTGGATATTGACGAAACTCAACTTCACGTTAAACATAAATCAACATAAAAATATGATCCATGCTATAAAGAAATAAAACTTGCAAATGATAAGAAATATGCATAGGGTTAACGATAAACTTTGAAGTATCGATCTAAACTGAAAATGAAACAGAAAATTGCATTGAAAATCACATCTAATTGACTTGTCTGATAATTTTCATGTCTAAGAATTAAAACCCCCAAAAGGGCTGGAAATAAATAAAAAAGCTTTCAATTTTTGGATAAGCTCTTGCTCCAAATGCAGAGGAATAGGGGGTAATATAGAATCATGTGGATGCAACTGCAACGAATCAATATTATGAACTAGGTGGGAATTAACCTAACTCAACTTCATGCATTAAGCTCAAAGCAACGTATAAGTATAATCGACAACATAAAGAAATAAAACTTGGATTCAATAAGGAATATGCATAGGTTCTAACCCATAAACTTGGAAGTACCAAACTTCAATTGAAACAGAAATTGCGTTAAAAATCACATCTAAACAACTCGTCTGATAATTTTCATGTCTAGCAAAATCTAAAACCCCCAAAGGGATCGACAAAAAATGAAAAAGCTTTCAAATTTTAGATAAGATCTTGCTCTCCCATCTCAGAACCCTAGTTTGGTACGGCGCCAGTGCCTGCGCTTGGCATTATACCTGCCGAAACCCCAAAACAAAAATAAAAATCAACAACGACCAACGAATTCATTCGCTCATTCAAACATTCAACAAAGCATTCACATTCAGAAAAGTACCTGATGGTGTTGTCGGTTCGCATGCGGATCCAATGAGGAATGGGCCTGTTCTGCCTCATCTTCTTAGCCAGCTTCTTCTTGATCATGAATGACTTGTGAGAAGGCTACACAATAAACAACAACAACACATAATTACAATCACAGGAAGTAAATAGAGATCACGATTCACCCAAATAGGATGTTCCACGAATGAAGCCCGAAATAGTCGATCAGAGACAGTGTGAGAGAGAGTACCATTTTCCCGTTTCTTGAGCTGTGGAGGCGCGAGGCTGAAGCGAAACCCTGAACAATTAGAAAAACCCTAGAGCGTTAAGTTCTTTACTTTTATAGGTCCAGTGGCTAATCAACGACGTCGTTATGTATTCCTCGTACATGATAATCAACTTCTTAAGTATCCTAACTTTTTACAATTCTTTCAATTAAGTCCCTAAAGTTTTTAAATTTTGTAATTAAAGGAACAATTTTTTATAATCTAAAATGTTCATTTTAAAATATTAGGTTTGTTAGTAATTTATTAATTTGATTTAAAAATTTTGTTATGCATAATATATAGATATTTAAATTAAAAAAATTCTCTATTTCAACCTGACTATAGTCATTATTTTTCCTAGTGATGATTTGCATATTATAAATAACAAATATTTCATTAGTCAAATCAATAAATTACTCACAAAACTAACTTTAAGCTAAGCTATTAAAACTTTAAAAGTTTGTTCTCTTAATTGAAAATTTTAAAAATTTAGAGGCTGAATTAGAAAAACTTTAAAAGATTGAACAATTTAGGATTAATTATTCCTTGATTATTCTTGAGTAAAAATCTTTTTTAGAAAGGTTCAATAAGCAATCCCAAAATTTGCATAAAATTACAAGTTTTAATTTTATAATTATCTCCGTAGAGAGAAGTTTAATTAATTCATTTTTTATTTGAAGGATAATTAAATTTATGATAAGTTTAAAATAAATCAAACTTGGAAGAATATACCTTCTTATCAATATATATATATATATATATAAGATTTGAGAGCATAGAAGTTTAGGATTTATTATTTGGTCATCTAATAAGATGACTTTGAATTTTCTATAAATTGAGGATATTGGGTGGTCTAGGAAATTTTTAGTTAAAAATTAAAAAATTACTATAATTAATTAGGCTATATTTTTAAAATAAAAATAGGTTCTTTTATATGTAGAAACAATTAAAAATGTCGTGTGATACATAATTGTATTTTCTATTTTTTAAAATTTTAAAAAAGGTAGAATTAAGTTCGGGTTAGGCTCAGTCAAGTTAATACTAAGGTCGAATTATCTCGGACCATGTCAAACTCGAACTCAAACTTAAGTTTGATCATAGTAAAAAATATTAAATCATGCTCAAAATTTAAGTGACTTGGCTCATTGTCATTTTTAAATGAACATTTTTATTAATTATAGTCGTTATGAACAACTATTTTCTCCAATTCATTGGCATTAACAAAATAGATTGATTTGGGGAAGTACATAATAGAGGGGATTTTCTTCAACACCAATAGCAATTGACTTGATCTTCATCAACCTCACGAAGGCTTGCCTTAACCCTGCGACCCCAAATGATAACCAAACTTCATTCCTCAATAATACTCACTCCATGTCCTTGAAGCTGTAAACCGCAAGCATTTATTAAATCTAATTATATTAAATGTCTTTAAATGATAACAGTTTGAATTAAAAATATATGAAATTTAAAATTGAAAAAGCATAAATATTTGATTGAATTTAGTTATTAACTTTAAATTAGAGGACGTGTATGTTGTTCCATTTTTACTGTTCTAACACTGTTTCAACTTATCTCATCTACATATTTATATAAATTTTACATAAATATATGGATAAGATAATTTGGAAGAGAGTTAGAACAACAAAAGTGAAACAAGTATTCTGTTCCCTTAAATTGGATATCTCATTTTATCATCCTTAATTATAAGTTAAAAGTAAAAGATTGAACATCTTTTGTAGATATACTTATTTAAAAAATAATTTTGAAATACTAAATTACAAAATAATTTTATTAAATTAAAATTTTTGACAAGATATTTTGTTAACATTTTAAAGTTATTTTAGTAAAAAAAAAAGTACTTTGCAATTGAAATAAGTAATTTGCAATCAATGTCTCTTATAGTTATATTATTTTCAAAAATATTTTTAAAAAATTTTGTATACTAAAAAATAAAAAATTATCTATTAATTTTTTTATTTTCAATAAAATATATTATAATTGACTAATGTGTACATAATGGAATGATTTAATTTTAATAATAATTTATTTCAAAATTACCTAACAAAAATTTAATAATTTTTTTAAAAATTTAGAATATCATAGAAAAAGTAATAAAACTAATTTTAGAATTAAAAATAAGTTTGTACCTTTTTTATTTTTTTTCATAGTTGATATTATTTAAAAGATTTTACCTAGTCTTGATAGCTTCCACTCACTATCATCAAAACTCAGAGCCCAAAAGAAGTATCCACCAATCCTCAGCTCCTTCGCATATCTTAGCTTCTCCACCGTTGATCTTGCATCATCATACCCTATCCACAATGATCCTCCATACGAATACGTCGACACTGTCTCTTGATCATACACCTCGGTCGCTCCGTTGTCGGCGTTGCTACTCACCAATTGCCTGTAAGTCAGCACTCCTTCAACCGGTCCGGCGGCCACCGCCGGAGCTCCAATACCATGTACGTTCGGGTCCTTGAGCTGCCACGTCTTCCCATACTGTGGGAGCCCCATAACCAACTTGGTACGAGGTAGTCCGGCCCCAATCCATGACTTTAGTCCGTAGCTCGTGCTTATGTTGCTCGAATGATCGTACAACAACGCGTGCGATCCTGTAACATTCGGCTCCCACGAACCGTGATAATCGTAACACATGGCGTTGATCCAATCCAAGTTCTCGGTGATTGAATCAACTGGGTACTTACGGTAGTTGCCGTTGCCGTTGCCGCCCCACAAGAACTCCGGCGAGAAGTAAACAGCGGCCGTGAGAAGAAGCGGAGAGCGTCGTGTCAGTTTGGCTTCTTCAACGATCGCTCGCCGCCATTCCTGAAACAGCTTGCCTAAGTTTTCCATGTCCTCCGAGCTTTCTGGGTATTCCCAGTCGAGGTCGACACCATCGAACCCGTACTCTCTCGCCACCTCTATCGCCGAGTTGATGAACATTCCGCGAGTTACAGCTCCAGCCACCATTCTTGCGTAGAATTTCCTGTCGTCGTTGGCTCCACCAAATGCGAGAAGGGTCTTCACTCCTGGGGTTTTCCAGTGAAGTGTTGTGGTGAAATTGGAGAGGAGTGTAGCTGTTGAATCCGAAACGTCCAACCTGTAGGTGGCGTTATTTGGCGAGAGGAAGGCATAGAAGATGTGTGTAAACAGAGTTGTGTCAATGGCGGATGGTGGAAAATCTTCGGACCATGAAGGATAATAAGCGGCTTTGATGGGTTCAGGCCATGCCAGAGCTCCTCTAATCGAGATTGTTAAGAATACGATGATTGGAATAACAAAGATGAGATCTTTGAGCGTGGACATAGTGACAGTATCACAGTAGCCTTTCAATTGCACTTCTTCTGTCTAAGAACTTCAGTTTCCTGTGAAGATATACAATTCAGGGAGGGAGACGGATGGTTTTGGATGAATGTGCTTGTCCGAAGTCTAACATTACTGTGCAATTTTGTACGTTGTCTTAACCGATGGGTAGAAAAGTGACGAATGGCGTCTCTTGCAGCCGTCTTTCATTAACCTATTCAGCTTCCTTATCAAAAGTTGGTTTTGACTTAGTGTTCCGGGATCATTTGACCACCTCACAGCAGTCGTCATAATCAGCAAGCTTTTGTGACTGTACCTACATTGTTGTATTCTTGTCAGCAAAGCTTAGTGAGAGTGAAGGGACAAGTGGAAAGACTGCATGAAACCTAAGTTTGATACGAATAAGGATAGTTTAATAGTAAAAATCGAATGATTCAAGATTTTTAATAGAATTAATTAAAATGACAATATCCCTATAACCGCGGGTCATAGGTGCTGGCGGGCTCAGACCTACCATCTCTACTGCCTGTCCACCATCAATGAGGCTGCAATTGAGAAATCTGAGGATCATTGAATGAAGTTTATAACCTACGTAGTGAAAGCGATCCAGAAGGGAGTTGAATAGATCGATGAAAATTTTTTGCAAATTTCTACACAAAAATAATAAATTAATACACACGAACAATCAAATAATTTAAATAAAAAAAGAAATGAAGAAAATTAAACACTGTTTTTATAGAGATTCGGTGCTAAGACCTACGTCTTTTACCTAAGCTCCCACTTAGGATTTGGCAAACTACTTTACTGTATACTTTTTAGTTCAGTGTGAACTTATTACAACCCACTTAATTTTCGGCTCAAGCAACACCTCACAATCCGATTTGACTTCCGGCACAAATCCTACCTTACAATGATTTTCTACTAATCACTCAACACATAGTAATAGTAAAGTGAAAATAAGATGCTCAGTACAAATGAATAAACTTGAATGAACTAAGAGCAATTGAAGGCAATAATCTATGAATAATGAT